>APFE030138865.1:0-40641 GCA_000404065.3 Pinus taeda | reverse complement strand
GTATCATGGAGGAGTGCCAAGCAAACCTTGATTGCCACTTCCACTATGGAAGCGGAGTTCGTCTCCTGTTTTGAGGCTACTTTACATGGTGTATGGCTTAAGAGTTTCATTTCTGGGCTTCGAATTATGGATTCTATTTCTAAGCCATTAAGAATATATTGTGATAATTCAGCTGCTGTATTTATGGCTAAAAACAACAAAAGTGGGAGTCGAAATAAACACATTGACATTAAGTATTTAGCTATAAGGGAACGTGTTAAAGAAAAGAAAGTGGTCATTGAGCACGTCAACACTGAATTGATGATCATTGATCCTTTGACTAAGGGCATGCCACTATTTAAATTTAAGGATCATGTAATGAATATGGGACTTGGTTCCATTATGTAGTTTCTCATTGTATGGACAATGTTATTTTAATGAAATTCTTAATTATTGTGATGTTTTTTCTCATATTTATGTGCACCTTAAGTTGATTTGAGAAGATTCATTTAAGAATGATCAAGAATCAACATAAGGTTTATTCATTAAGAAATTGTTGCCACATAAATTATAATAAAAATAAATACATAGTAATACATGGAAGATAATACTCATCATTAGAGGATTTATCTCCATGATTCATGTATCTATTACTTAATACAGATTGTCAATGGTTTTTTAAGTTGAGACATTAATTTTGGAAGTATGGACCAAGTGGGAGAATGTTAAGCTCCATTAATTTTTACCAACTGTTACCTACAGTTATGGAACTAAACTGCAATCTTTCCTTAATTTTTGGAAACCAACTGCAGTAATTTCCTTAAATTAAGGAAATCAACTGCAGTTAATTAATTTTCTGGTTGGAGCTTCTGAAGTGGTCCATTACTCCATCTGGAGTTCTCTACCTTGATCTATGGAACACCTGACACATAGCCATTAGAAGCTTGATGGAAGCTTGGCTATAAACTCATTTGTTTGGTCCCCAAGCTTGCATCTCAATTCCCTTTAGTTGTTTACACCATCTAGCTGAGAGAGCAGAGCTTGAAAGTGCCTTCAGATTTTATGTGATTTTTTTCCTTTTTTTGCTTGGATTGAAGCTGGAGTGCTGTTTCAGTAAATAAAGCAAGAGGACTGTGGTTTGCAGCAAGAGCGTTATCAATGGTTGGAGGTAATCTTGGGCATTGAAATTTCATTTTTAGATTCTTTAATTCTGCATATAGAATCGTTGTTGTAAATATTTTACACTACCTACTTCCAGAGCAGAAACAAACTTCTCAATTTCCTTCACCAAGTCACTCTGTTGTTCCCCATGTGTAGCCAATTTTAAGGCCAACTCCTCTTCTTTTGCCAAATGCTGTAGGTACTCTTGAAGAGCTAGAATCCCAGCACAGGCTTCATGATTAAGGCATCCAAGCTCAAATTTTCTACTGAAATGATGATTGGGAATGAAATAAAAGTTGGGCATTTCATCCTTGATTTCATTAAAAGCATCATGGGTGCCCAACAAAACAGCCATGTGAGGGCCACATACCTTATAAGTGCTAAAAGTATACCAGTCCACACCCCATTTATCTACATCGATTGCATGATGAGGAGCAAAGGCTACTCCATCCGCAATCACTATGGCTCTCTTGCAACCCATCTCATCCCGGACAATTTTAACCACTCTTTCCAAATCAAGGATTTCTCCCAACACGTTGGAAACATGGGCTACTGCTACAATTCTTGTCTTTGTGGATAAGAGCCGACCAAGTGATTCCAAGCTTGAGCTGAAGTCCTCATTCAGCTTCCAAAACTTGATAGGGAGGCCTCTCTATTCTGCCAGTTTAACCCATGGACCAGCATTTGCTTCTTGATTAGCCTCATGAACAATCACTTCATCCCCTTCCTGAAGGACATTGAGGTAACAATGGCTGAGAGTTTTTAGGAGTTGTGAAGATGAAGACCCAAATGCAACCTCTCCAACTTCTTCACCATTCACAAATGTTTTCATGAATTTATGAGAACAGTCCACCACCTCTTTTCCTCTCATGGAAAGCTCATATCCAGCCCCGATTTGAACATACATAGATCTCATGTATTAGCCATCGAATCCATGACCACATTGGGGTGTTGGGAGCTGCAGAGAGATTTGAGGCTGCATGTACCTTGTTGTGTAAGCTCATTGCTATTGACGAGGCCATTTGAGCCTGTGCAAGGCCTGTGTGAACAGTAAGACATGCATGATAAAGAAGCAAAATTTAAATTCAGCAAAAACAATGAGCGCAGGCAGGTTATGAACCCATGAACCAGATTAACTGAATCTAAAATCAATGAAGCAAAATTCAAATTTAATCAATGAAGCAAAGTTCATTGATAAGGGGCCTCTGTAATGGGGAAGGATGGATTGGCACTGAATTTAATGGTGTAATGTCGTCATGTAGACGACAGAAATAGGACAACTCAAATTTTTAGTTGAAGGGCGCTCGATAAAGATTCCCCCAGTCCACAGAAGCTGATCTATCAACAGGTATCCTCCTGTCTGTGACACAAATCGGAGAACTAAAAATTATTCCATTAAGGAGTAATCAATGAGTACTACGCAGTGTTCAATAGATTGCAGTGCATATATATATACCGTCCTCTTTCACTTAATTTCCTAAGATGGTTATGGTCAAATTGTATCTATAGAAAGAATGCTTGCTGTCTATCGGAATAACGGTGTCAACAAATTTGTGGCAAGCATGGAAATATTTATAAAATGCTTAGTCAAATAAAGGTATAAACAATGTTGGATTCGGATGGGCCAGTCTCTCTTTATCGAATCCATGAACACCCTAAATAATTCATCTAATAATTTTATATATTATTTATGGAATCGTTTTTAGTGTGATTTTTTAAACTTTCTGGTGTTGAAATCTGGCTGAAACAATTGAGGTGAGATTTTGATTTGTGTTGTTTAAACTGGTGTTTTGATTGTATATATGAACTCAGCACCTTGAAAAATTGCTAGGGCATTTCAGTTGTGCAGGGTTACCTATTGAATTTGTGATTTCAATAAATTCATGCAGGATTGTAGAGAAATTAGACCAGAAAAACCCACATGAAAAGCTTCCAAAAAATCTTAGTAAACACAACTCTTATTATTTATTAAGAAAGTTATATTTTTTTTTTTTATGGGTTAGGTTTTGTGATTTTTGCCGTGATTTGAGTAGCTAGGACTTAGACGTGTTTGAATTATCAATATCTCCAAATCTCATCCAACCAAAGCCACACCAACCTTTAACATAATAACTGATTTTTTTTCCACAAAATTTTGAACTGTAAATTTACACAAAAAAAATATTTTAGCAAAACATCGTATTCTCTACCTCATAACAAAAAATATATTTATAAAAATGTTATTTTAATTATTCTTTATATAAATAAATTATATTTAACAATACATTCTTAAAAATTTATAAATAATACAGTGATAAAATACAAAAGGTTTATCCACATGATTGTTTTAGCGAAGTATGTGAAACCGAAAGCTTTTGAAATGCATCTATATATTTCATTTCTAAAATATATACTAATAATTTAACTATTTGAAAAATATAATTGAAAATAACAACTAATAAAGTAATAGAAAAGTTTATAATAAATTGTTTGTTTCTTTTGTTAAACCTAGGTTCACATTACTTGCTAGCTTAAAGAGTTCACCCATGAGTCAATACATTTGATTGATGTATGTAATCAAATGACAATAACCATTAAGGAATGATTTTTAATGAGATTTTATTATTATTATTATTAATATATACAAATGTAAATGGATATTAGTTAATTTATTTGAATGTTATTTACTATATATTTTGTGTAATAAAAATGATTAATTATAATAATTTTTAAAGGGGAAATTTCTTTTTACAATGAATATAATGTATATGATAATATTTAATGATTATATGACTAGTATTTTTAGACAAAAGGTATAATTATATTAAAATGACACTATAAGAGGTTCTAGCCTACATAACAACATAACAATAGGAATATAATCACTTAATATCTAGATATTAATAAGGGGTTTTACAATTAACATGGTGTTTGTATAAGGATTAACATGCTCCTCCCACTCAAAGAAGTGTTGTCCTCAAACACTTTTGGGTGTTTTTGCATGAACAACTCATCTTCCCATGTCATTTCTTCCACCGACAAGCTTTTGCATTTGGTGAGGTGCTCCGTAATTGTTCAATTTCTCAAATGCATATTCCTTTCCTCCAAGATTTTTTTTAGTTCTAGTACTATTTTCCCTTCTTTATTAATCTCTAGTAGAATAGTATGGACTAGGAGCTTTTCACCAATTACTTTCTTTATGCAAGAAACATGGATAACTGGATGTACACATGAATTTGGATGCAACTCCAATTTTTAATTCATACTTCCACTCCTCAAAACTGCATCAATGCCATGGCATGAGGCATCACACTCCACAATGAATGTTTTTGTGAAGTCAGGTATCCCCAAGACTGGAGTTGCACACACATCCTCTTTAAGTATTTCAAAAGCGTTGGTTGCTTCTTTAGTCTAAGAATATGTTTCTTTGTTCAATAAATTTGTTATAGGTGATGCCATTTGACTGTAATTCTTGAAAAATTTGTGATAATATCCTGCCAATTATAAGAAACCTCTAAATTCTTCAAGGTATTGGGAATTGACCATTCCCTCATAACATTGATTTTCTTAGGATCCACCTTGACACACTCCTGTGATACAATATGAACCAAATATTTCACTTCTTGAACCCAAAAAGAACACTTGGAAGGCTTTACATATAGTTATTTCTCTTCCTATAATATTAAGATGACCTTCCCAAGATTTGTTGTAGATCAATATGTCATGAAAAAATACTAACACAAATTTTCTAAGGAAGGGTTTGAAAAAAAAATTCATCAAGCTTTGAAATGTTCCTCATAATGACCTTCATGTGTTCTTAAAGGTTGTTTTAGGAATGTCTTCTTGTCTCATTCCGATTTGAGGATATATATAACAAAGATCCCACTATGTAAAGAAAAATTCTCCATGCAATTCATTTAATAATTCATCAATGAAAGGAATATGAAACTTATCTTTGATTGTCATTTTGTTGATTCTTCTATAATCTAGTCACATATGCCATGAATCATCATTTTTAATAATCTGTCTATAATATCGAAATATCATTTTTTTATTATTAAAATGTTAGTATATTGTTGTTATATCAATAAATGAAATTTTCAATATTTACTTCCTTATCTTTCTAAATCGATATATTTATTGTTAATGAATTTGTTTACTTTCCATATTTACCAAATATTATTATTAAATTACAATACTGACTATCAAATAACAAAATGGCATTATAACTTAAGAAATAGATTGTGAGTATGCACACTTATGAAATGGGCTCAACTTATTCTTCTTGATGTAAGATCTATTTACAAGCATTTTAAAGATGTTTAAGATATACAATGTGATTTATTCATAGTTGTTTCTACATTTTCCATTATTCATAATTCATAGTTGCTTCTACATTTTCCATTATCTTTTTCTTTCAAGAAATAAAATAAACTAGCAATTGTCCCAAAAGGTGGAAAGGTACACCGATAGGATTGTTAAATTGGAAAAAATTGTAGTTTGGTTTCATATTTTTAGGAACTACTTAACTGTTTTTTTCTGATTAATAAGAGCCAATATATTTTCACATATAGTAAAGAAATAATCCTATATTACTAGCCATAAATAAACACGTACCTAAACATTATGACCTTGGGAAAAAGAAACAAAGAGACAAGTGAATCCTAATGAGGTTTGAGTTTGGATTGTATACCAACAAAAGAGTGAGGCTATATCAAAGTCCTTTCATTGTAACAGTCTATAGGAAGCCTATTCAAGTTGCATATGTTCATACACTCACATGAATCTAATTAGTGTGCAAAAGAGACCTAGCACATCCATTTAAGTGGGTAAATACAAAGAGAAAGATGGTATTAATGTTCAATAAAATTCCAATATAAAGGTAAGAAAGTATGCAACAACCAATATATGACAACCACAAGTAAAAAGAAACTCCCAAGGCATAACACTGAAACTGCTGGAAATGTTTGGACAAAAGTGAGAGAAGATACTATAAGATAAAGCTAGCAGAGACTTGCCATCCAAACCCAACTTCTCTATTGGCAAAGTTTCTTGCAAGGAATATTAACAAAGCTTCTTACTTTTGTATTTGAGAGCTTCTTCATTGATATTTTTGGCATACTCTCACGAGGTTTCAGGTTCAATGAAGCCACTTATTTCACCCATGCACGAATACTCTACTCATCCACACCTAACACAATCACCCCCAGCATGTGTCTAATAGTGGGTTTATTTTCTCACCTGAGAGAAATTTCAAGCGCATGGAGGGAGTGGTTGTGCATGATTCATAAGCAGTTCATGCCTACATAATGAATAATTTATACATGATTATTTTATTTAGAGCACTATTTGGGAATGTATCCTCTAGGTTGTAGATATTGAAGCTTGGATTTTTTGTGATGTTTGTGAACCTAGCCAGGGATTCCACACATGCACAGATGGTTGTTATTCCTACTTTACTTGTATGCACCTATTTCAATCACTCCCAACATCTGTATCTAATTGTGGGTTTATTTTCTTGTGAGTAAGAGAGTTCTAGCATAGTGGAGGGATGGGTGGTGCTTGAAGACATTATTAAAGGGAATGATATGCAAGGAACTCATGTCTGCAGAATGAAGAGCCTATGATTGAACTTTTTTCTAAGAACATCGTTTGGGATTGTCTCCTTTAGATTGTAGATGTTGGAGCTTGAAGTTTTTTGTGTTTGTACGGGTCAATGAAGTGAGGGATTCCACTCGTGTACATATGGTTGTTGTTCCTGCTCTGTTTGTCTACACCTAACTCAATCACGCCCAACATCTATATCTAATAGTGGGTTTATTTGATTGTGAGGGAGAAAGTTCAAGCATAGTGGGGAGTGTGGTTGCACTTAACTCCTTAAAGACATTATAAAAAAGGATGATACATAAGGATATCACGCCTATAGAATGAACACTAAATAGGTCTTGTGCACTACCCTTGAGAAGGGTGTGATGGGATTCTACTTTTCCTAGTCGGCTTGGATTCCTGATGATGGACACTATAATATTAAATTTAAGGCATTTGTGAGTGATGACAGGGGACATCTTTCTCTATTTACTAGGGAAGTGACAACTTTTGGTGAACAACATTCACATTCAAAGGTAGAATGAATAGTAAGTAGATCTTGTGCACTTCTCTTGAGAAAGATGTGATGGTATTCTATTTTGCCTATTGGCTTGGATTCCTAATGATGGAAGCTATGCATATTAAATTTAAGGCATTTGTGAGTGATGGGAAGTGGAATTTTTTCACTATTTGTTAGTGAAGTGAAATTTTTCGTGAACAACATTCACATTCAAAGGAAAAATTAAACTCTTAAAGAAGGAATATTTATGATTACTTACACGGGTAAGAGTCAAGAACTTGTGCTTTTTGTAACAATTTTTCTAGCATATTTGAATGAGTGGTGTTGCTTGGGTTGGGACCATGTTGTCCTTCTTCTCCATCAAACGTTTGGGTTTGTGCATGTAGAATCTATTTCCACTTTCATAGGGAGTAGTAGTAGCAAGTTTTTTGATGTTCTCATGCTGCATATAAAAGAGCTTTGTGTGCCTTCCAACTGCCTATACTAGAGGCAGTGTATATTTATTAATATGGAAGTTATATGTTCTTTAATTGTTGCTTCCCAAAGATTGAGGTTTGGCAATTATCACACTAATAATGCGTCTTGTTTAAGCATTGGAAGTCTTATAACCTCCACTGCAACAATTTTTCTGTTAGTAAGGGATGAGAATGTCTTATTCATCCCATTCATTGGCGTTTCTTCTTATCTAGTAAATATCAATTATAGTTGTTTTGGAACTGCATAATATATCTCCTTGTGCAAATATTTTAAATAAGAGGGTAATGTTTTCCATCTCATTGAACTAACACTAGCAAATTCCTGTTGGGCTTTTTTGGTGGGTAGGATGAGGGTTTAGCTCATAATTTTGCAATCAATAATACCTTTTCTTTCCTTTTTTTTTTTTTTACATAAGCAACAAACTAATCTATGCGGCATGCCTGGCAATAATTATTCTGCATGCTAACTTGAGGGATTACATGAGTCAATCCCCCAACCACGATTAGCAAGCACTCAAGCCTAATCAGAGGCCCACAATCAATGTTAGATATATGAGAAAATTTTCAAGACATGAGGTTTGTAGCTCCAATTTAGGAGGATGATTACATTGAACAATCAAATTAACCTTGGGCAGCGTTGATAAACCTACAAAGAATTAGTTGCAAGTTTTAGGAACACCTACAATTGTAGAAGACTTTGACGTAGATCTCTGAAGGATGAGGTTCACAATGCTACTTTGTTGCAGTTATCAACAAATACTATAGAAGCGCATCAAACTTAAAAAACATGTAGATTTGAAGAGTTGTTGTTTTTTTTTAATGAGTACGGATATTATTCATTTTAATATGGATATAATATTCGTATTCCAAGTAGACATAGTGACACAACCTTAAAAATAATGAAAATATATGTGGGTGGGCAAATTTTACTGCAACTTTTTTCCCTCCTCCATGGATCCTGCGAGGATTGCTAATCCTGAATAAAAATATTATATTATAGTGATGCTTCCCTAGCCAATTTAGAATGATGGTAGATATGCAGTTCTATTGATGCACAGTCCACATAACGATAAAAATATAAAAACCAACCAACTCATATATATCAAGCATTCTAGTGAAATATTATTCTAATACCATTACAATTCACACACATATTAGGAGAATTTGTCAAGGCAAATAAATCAAATTGAAGCTATAAAAGGAAACAATTTTTTACTTTAAAGTCATGCATATTCTGCCTTCGGAGTGGCTGTCTTAGGCCTGCATATATAACATAAGACCTTGTAGGTATTAGCCATGGAAAAACATCAAATTAAGTAGCCTAAAATGTGTTTATCAAGTGGAGTGAGCCCTAGTCCATGTCCAGTAGTATTTCACTTCAACAGAAGGAACTCATACACTTCTACATCTACTTGAATTCATGATGCAACAACTTAGAGATGGCCTCATGGAAGCTAACAAGCAACTCCATTGATTTGATTTGACTTCTACAATGGGCTTCATATGGGTCACAAGCAGGGAATCATATATAAGCAAACTAAGCTTGAAAATAAAATGGTTCATATATAAAAGAAAATTTGTTACATGGGAGTGAGTTGTGATATACCTAAATATCATGAGCAATCACACCTAAATCTCATGAACATTGAAACAAATCCGTCATATGGCATTCATTGAAATTTTTGTGGAATGAAAGAAGAGCCGTCTAATTGCATTTTACAACAATATGGTGATACAACGTTAGATGAATCATTAGTTAGTGCGAAGAGTAATCAAGTGAGTCTTACGAGTGGATTATATTGTTCACGATGTTGGAGCTTCTCAGAACCCTCTTATCCTGCTTGAAGTGCAACTTCACCCTCCACCTTTATTCGATATAGTTGTGTTTGAGAAGACTATAGTTGGGAATGGTTCTCTGGTTGTTTTACAGGTATCAACTGTGGATCTCCAATAGTTGGAATTCCCTAACTATCTTCAACTTGCATAGAATTATTGTTTGTCATCTTCATTTTTGTTTTAGCAGTCTCATTCTCTTCGGAGGTCGTTTTTATTCTATCCTTTTTCTTGGAGAGGCTTCAATTGGAGCAGTCCAAACAATAGAACCAAAATCCCGAGAGCGAGAAATGTTTGGGACAGTGGCCAGAGAGACAAAATCATCTACAATATGATTGTTATAAAATAGTGTCCCAATAAGAAACTAACAACATTATCATCAAAGCAACATGCAAAAAAAATATTTCACATAACATAATATGTAGCAACCCAAAATCTTGTGCTTCAAGTGCCCCTAATTCTACTAGGGAAGCCTTTGTTTCTGATTCCCTTTTAGTGCTTACAACACCCCCTGTATATTAAATCACATAAACTGAATACATATATAAGTTGGCGAATGCAATATTCTGGAACTTTTGCAGCGATAGATAAGAAGTGGTAAATCACTCTTTTGTGTGTACTCTTGAAGCATATTCTTACATCGTCCCCTCTCATGCCAACACACCATAAAATAAAATGTCTTGACATTGACATTACAACATTGAAAGTAGGAGATATGGAAAAGTTCCAATTACTCCTTTTTTACAGAATATGCATGCATAAATTAAAAGATTTGACATAGATGGATGCCTACGATCATTTATGGTGTAATTTAAGCATATGGACAAGATTACCTTCTTGTTTGGAAGACCAAAAAAAAAAATCTACTTTGTGCTCGTAAAGCAAAGAATGAATAACTACCTTATTAAATGACTCGCCAGAATGAATAACTACTTTATTAAATAACAAATATAGAATGAATGACTACTTTAATAAACGACAAATATGGATTTTTTTTTGATGCAAAAGCTTCCAAAAACATGTCCATTGGGATAACAAATCATAACAAGGGATTTCCAGCTTAGATTCCACATTTGAGGGTTATTTACTCAAACATATTTTCTTGGGACCTGCACCTAGTATCGTCCATTTCCAATATTGCATTAGGGTGGAGTTGAGTACAGTTAGAATGGAACGAACCTTAGTAAATGGATCAACATTCCATCAATCTGACAAATGATCCAAGGCCCCATGACTAGTTTTTAAAACCAATCCCTGCCATTTTAAGAAAAAGATAGACAAGTAGGAGAATCCTCGAGAAAACATGACATATTTTAAAAATCAACATCATAACATAACAACATAGTATTTAGAACCAAACCTTTATGAACTGCCTATGCATGCTTTGAACAAGGCTTATAGAAATGTGTGCCCATTGATAGTTTGAAGTGTTAACCCGAGAGGCCGAAACAAAAACCAATGGAAGAGATGAATATTGAAAATAATGTTTGCAAATCAATTTAATGTTAAAAAATGATACCCACTATTCCCGAGCATGCATTCAATTTTTTTATTCTTAAAATTTCATAATGAGTAGAATCATTCTGAAACAAAAGAAATAGAAATTTGTCCATGTCAATTGCTTCTTGTATTTGAAATTTAACAAAGAAAAAATCTATGCATGAGGTGATTCAGATCTTGGTGGGCCTCAAAATTTGAGTAATTTCTACACTAGGAAAAGAACAAAATTAAACCATACCATAAAATAAATCAGGAACTAACTTTTATTAGATTAGAAAATGACGGTTGTAACTACTTTACACTGAGCAATATGCCCTCTTAAAAAAAGAGGTTTGTTATTTATAGCCTTTTTTAGTTACATTACCATGGGTGAGTTATTTATAGTATTTAGTTATGTTACCATGGTTAAACACCTTGGATGAATTTCCCTTTATATCATTCCTCCCCCCATAGGAAATAATGGTCCCCATTGCGTGAATTTACCTTTGGAGAAGCCTTTATCGAAGATGAGTTGTGGATGACCAAATGTTGTTGAAGACAAGGGTTTTGCGTGGTTGACCCACAATTGAGGGTTTGTGGATGACTTGTATCCATGATGCACGAAGATCCGAGGATAGAGATACCCTGTAATTCTTGTGAGTCAACTGTGATATTGACAATGTATGGCCAAGCAAATGGATTTTGATGGCAAGGGTTTTGCGTGGTTTAGCCATGACCATGATGAATGAAGAGCGGAGGATAGAGGTATTCTACAATGATGGTGGGCTAACTGTGAGGTGTACAATGTGTGGCTGAGCAATTGGACTTCATTGGAAAATGGTTTTGTGTGGTTGACCCATAACCATGATGAACGAGGGTTCGAGGATAGGTATAGCTTGTAATGAACCTCGAGATTGCTTGTCGATCTATCTGATAGAGATATGGTGGCTTATCTTTGAAAATTATCACCATCCAATGAGATGTAGTAAATAATTCCTCCATGATCTGAAATGGAGTAGATTAGTAATGCTAATTCAAAATAAAACCCAATATGCTTATCATTTTCTTATCAAGTGCTTAAGGATTCACAATTTGCTGAATTAACTGATTCCCATGAGAGTTTCTAATGTAAATGTTATAAACAATTTAACATAAAAAATTTGCTGAACAACATCAAAATAACAACAAAGAACATCAAAATACAACACACAACGCAAAGATTTGATGAGGAGTTCATCCCTCCTAGACTATATCTCCTTGGTTCAGCTTCCAATGTTTGGGCCTCTCTATTATACTCAAAATTACAATAAAAGTGTGTTTACAATGATCAAATGCATCTGAAATTTGTCTCAAAGAGTTCAAAATACTTAAAAATAGCTATTTAGCCTCTTTTTGCATCCAATTTGGCTAAGAATTGAAGAAGTTATGACTTATCATAGTTCTCCACTATTTGTTCCACAATTTGCTCCAAAACTGGCAAAACCCCCCATTTTTGCTCTAAAATCCGCTAACTGGGCAAATATTTCGTCGCACCACGGGCCATAACCTGTCGGCCGTATCACAAATTGCAATTGACAAGTGTTGCAGGCTCTTATGGTCTGTGAATAGAAAAAGGAAATTTACGATTGCGATATTGTGGACCCAACGAGATATTAAGTCACAACCTATAGTGGCATCGCATCCGGGAACTATCACATTTCGCAAACAGTGGAGTTTTGCGGGCTAAAGGTTTTGTTAACACGAAAATGATGTTGTGATAGCGATATTGCAGACCCGACAAGACATTAAATTACAACATATAAAATATCGCATCCGGGCAGTCCATCGAAAATCACAATTCGACAATTACTGTCGGAACCATTGAAAACACAACCCTCTTATGGGATTGTGATATGTGATAAATCACATTGCAACCCGGCTTCGCCGGGGGCTGATTCTTATCCACTTGCGATATGTGATTGCGATTAGATCGCATCGCAACCTGTCTGTGCCGAGGACGATTTCAAACACCTTTCTGCCTGGGACTGCGATTTGTGATATGCAAGGGCCAATTGCAGCCTACCACCTAGTGCCTCCTCATTCACTGAAGGGCTTTGCCATGTCATCCAATTCTACCATGTAGACAAGTCAAACTTGAATTTGACTTGCTGTAACTTCTGCATACGAGCTCGGATTTGAATGTCGTCCGCACCATTGGATTCAGAATGATGAACTCTTTGATCTGAAGCTAGGTTTAACAAGATTCTGTCACTTTTATTTTTGAGCATAAACTTGAGCACCTGATGAATCCTCCACACTAGAAGCCTTTTGGACCCCAAGAGATTAGATTCAGTTATTGAACAAATGAGGGTACTATTCCCTCACCTTCCACTCTTCAATCCATTTGGTCTTTGATGGATTTGTACCTTTGAGACCCACTCAAAGATAATCAACATTCCCCTCTTTGATGACCTCGTTCTTCTATTAAGTATGGATCTTGCTAAAGCTCATCAAGAAATTCTGGAGAAAAAACTTCAATTGATGGAATCTGTACACTTTCTCCTTGATATTAAATCAAAGGAGGCTCATACAATATCAAATTTTCAACATTAACAACGGAATAAATTTTCATATATGAAGGCAAATCAAGCTTGAAAGCATTATTACCAATCTTTTCCAGAATTTTAAATGGACCATAACGGATTGGTTTCAACTTTTTACCCTCACCTTGAAGCCTTTTCTTGCTAATATAAAGCCAAACTTCATCACCTACTTGAAACTGATGATCCACATGATGTTTATTATGCGTTGTCTTATACTTGCCTTGACTCTTTTCTAGTTGTTATTGAACTGTTCAGTGAATCAAATGAATTTTCTCAATGAATTTCTTTGCTCTGTCTATGTCGCTATGTCCATCTACAACTACATATTTCTCAAAGATGAAATCCAAAGGTGATTTAGGAAAATAACCAAGACATGCCTCAAAAGGCGAAGTTAGAGTAGAAGAGTGTTTTGCTCGATTGTAAACATGTTGAATATAATGCAGCTATTCATCCCAATACTTAGGATGTTTTTTTCAATATCCTCTTAGAAAATGAATAACTGTCATGTTAACCACTTCAGTTTGATCATCTGTTTGTGGATGGAAGATTGTACTTTTCTTCAACTTGGTGTCCATCAAGTTCCATAGCCTTGACAAAAATTCCCAACAAATTGGGAATCACGATCACTTAAAATACAAGTAGGTAATCCAAAATGAACCCATAAATTTTGAAAGAAAATTTGAGCTATTTTTTCAGTTGTATTTTGTTTTTTACAAGGCATTAACATGCACATCTTGCTGAACCTATCTACAACTACATACAAATAATCATGATATTTTATTGATAAAGGAAGACCTCCTACAAAATCCATAGAAACACTCTCCCATGGACGTGAAGGCGCTGGAAGTGTTGCGTAAAATCCTAGTTTCCTAATACTAGGCTTACTGATTTCACACAATGAAGAAACTCTAATAAAACGTGACACGTTGTCAAGCATATGAGGCTAGTAAAAATACCTCTAAAGATTTGCCACTGTTTTACTTACACCGAAATTTCCAACAATAAGAGAAGTGTGCGCTTCCCTTGTGACATTTACTCTCTCCCCCTGTGGACACAAAGTTTTCCCAAATGATACAACAAATTATCATGTACATGGTAGTCTTATTCCTCAACTTGGTGGCCTTAAATCAAGTTTGAATATACCTCTTGAAAGTCAGCATCATGTGCATATTATTCAACATAACGTTTAGGAAAAACAAAATGATTCCTGAGTAAAATGGCTACATTAACAACTGGTATAGAAAGCATATCAACGAATCTATTATAAATATCTTTCTTGTACTTGATTACCAAGTGTAATTATTGCAAGAATCCCAGTGCCTTGATCACTGCAATTTTGTTTGAGATTGTAGATATTGCAAAGGTTGATGATCAGTGTGAATAATGGTTTCTTTTCCCATTAGGTAATGCTTCCATTTCTTCACACTTTGCAGCAATGCGTAAATCTATTTATCATTTGTAGGATAATTAATAACAACACCATTAAAAATTCCAGAATGAAATGAAATGGGCTTACCATGTTGTAAAAGAACTGCACCCATGGCACAGTCACTTGTATCTGTTTATATTCCAAATGGTTGTTTCAAATGCGACAATGCTAAAACTGGGGCTGAATTGATCTTTTGTTTTAAAGCATCAAATGCTTTTTGCTATTTTCCTCACCATTGGAAGACAACCTTCACGCTGGTTAAAGCATCTAGTGGAGCTGCTATGGAAGAAAAAACTAGCAATGAACTTCCTCTAGTATTGCGCTACTCCAGAAAACTCCTTACTTCTATAACTAATTTGGGTATTGGCCAATTCACAATGACCGACACCTTAGAGGGGTCAATCTTCAACTCACCTCCTCCAACTATGTGGCCCAAATATACTAAGGAAATTTTCCTGAATTCACATTTAGACATCTTCAGAAATAACTGTTCTTTTCTCAAGACATCCAACACTTTCCTCACATGCTTGACATGCTATTCTCACGATTTGTTGAATATCAAAATATTATATAAATAGACAATTACAAACTCATCAAGAAAGGATCTTAAAACATAATTCACAACTCTCATGAATGTAGCTGGAGCATTGCAAAGACCGAAAGGCATAACCAACCACTCAAACAATCCCTGTTTGGTTTTAAAAGCAGTCTTCCAAATATCCTCCTTAACTATTCTAACTTGATGATATCCACTTCTCAAGTCTAATTTAGTGAAATATTTTTCATTCTTCAACTGATCTAGTAAATCATCTATTCTGGGCAGTGGGTATCGATTCTTTATGGTAATTTTATTCAAAGCTCGATAATCTACACACATGCACTAGGTTCCATCTTTTTTGGGTACCAAAACAATTGGTGAACCACATGGCGTAGTAGAGGGACGAATTACACCTTTATCTAACAATTCCTAAACATGTTTCTTAATTTCTAAGCTTTCCAAAATTGACATTCGATACATACCGATGTTTGGTAGTGGATAGTCTTGCTGTAGCTAAATTTCGTGCAGAATTCCCATTTTTGGTGGCAATACTTTTGGTTCTTGAAACATGTCTCCATTTTGATTAATCACATCAAAAAATTCATCTTTGAGCTTCACATCACAGCTTGCAAAGGATTCATGCTCCGTGTCATTCTTCTAATTGATCATAAGGAGCATGAGACTCTTGCTGGAATTGACCAGTTACTTCATTTGCCCTACGCCTGCTAAAGACAGATTAAGATTTCTACAATGGGGTCTCACAATATTCTATACTCCATTTTTGAAAAAATGATATTTGTTCTCAAATATATGGAAAACGACTTTCCAGCCATACAGATATGGGCTTCCCAGCACAATTATAGAAACATCCAACGACACTACATCTAATTCGACTTCATCAACGAAATTGGCAGTAATAACAAACCTAAAAACACATTTCCTTGTGACCTGAAGATTTGCATCCTTGCTTATCCAACCCAACGGATATGATTTATGATAAGGCACGGTTTCCAAATTCAACTTCTTGACCAAGTCTGTAGAAATTAAATCTACTTGCAATCCACTATCAAACAACGTATCAATCTTGGTGCGTTTGTTAATAACTCTGATATGGAACAACTCAATTCTGTTTTCTTCATTTGAGATGTTGTTGGAGTTATTTTCTACGCTGGTGCTTGCCACGACTTCCTCTTTGCTTGTTTTTTCCATGACTTTTCCGTTAGTGAATGTGGCTGCTATGGTTGCAAGCTTTGTTTCATCACTTGAGTAAGAACCCAAGTCTTGTTGTACAACAACGTTTGTCTTATGTTTCCCTTTATTATTAAATTTCTTTAGTCTTAATTTAGGATGAAGCTTCCAACAATGCACTTCATCATTGCCCTCTTTGGAACAATTCTTGCACATGGGTTTCTCCCCTTCTTTCTTAATAGAAACATTTTTCTTCTGCTTTCCTTTAAATTTATTTCCTTTTTCACCACTCTGGAATGGCTTCTTCTTACCTTCTTCTTGTACATTTCCCCTCTTGCTTCGAGGTGTGTAGCTTGAACACAAACCTTATCAATATTCGTGGGATTAAACATAAGAATGATGTGTCGAAGATAGGTATGCAAACCTCCTATGTATTTCATCAAATTATCTTATGATTGCAAGTCTAGTCTTAGCATAAGAGCTCTTCTCCTAAACTCTTGAGTATACTCTTACACATTTTGACCTTTTAACTATCTGAAATTTTTCCAATTCATGATAGCTTTTTGCATATGAGATAAAGGGTAGAATTGTCTTTTTATAGCAGCAATGAAATCATACCAAGTAATAGAGATCTTACTGCATTTTTTAATCTCCTCTTGGGTCTTTGATTCCCACCAAATGAGTGTTTTTCCCTCCATTCTCAATGAAGCCAACTGAATTTTGATATCATCCTCTTGAAGGTTTTGAAGTCTACAATACACCTCCAGCTGACGAATCTAGTTATCGAGATTTTTTGCATTAACTTCACCATTGAACATTGACAACTCAAATTTAACATCAAACTTTAGAAAAGGTGATTTTCCAGCTCCTTTTGAAGTATGATGATGAGTATGAGTAAGGGTTGTATTAGTGGAAGAGTGTGAAGATACTTGTGAAGAAGAAGATGAAGAATATGGTGGAGAGGGTGGGGGTTTATCTCCATTCCCATTACCTCCTTTTCCATTACCTCCTCTTAAAGAGCCTTATCCTTTGGGAGGTTTGGAACTTTCTCCTTGCAATACGCTATTCCTCTCTTCATAGAGGATCTTCACCATCTTTTTCATATCAAAGAAATCATTTCTGAAGGTGTTTTAATCTTTTTTCATGCTTGTAGGTTCTCCTTCTCAAGACATGACCTCTGAAGTCTCAGTTGCAACTTGATGTTGAACTGGTGTTGAAGATTTTGGAAACCTTTCTCTTCTTCCACTTGACCCAACTTCAGGGCTTCCAACCAGCGTTCCTTCACCTCTTTTGAGTTTTAACCTTGTTAGCATGACAAAAATCTAGTAAAAAATAAAAGCCTTCTTTCACAAAAAAAATCTAGTAAGCAAAAACCAGTGCTCCGATACCAACTTGATCTGAAATGGAGTAGATTAGTAATTCCGTGTTAATCCCCCATTTAGAATAAAACCCAAGATGCTTATCATTTTCTTATCAAGTGCTTAAGGATTAAAAATTTACTTAATTAGCTGATTCCCATGAGATTTTCTTATGTAGATGTTATAAACAATTTAACATTAAACTTATTCTGAACAACAACAAAATAACAACAAATAACATCAAAATACAACACACAACACAAAGATTTGATTAGGAGTTCACCCCTCTTGGGCTACGTATCGTTGGTCCAGCTTCTAATGCTTGGGCCTCTCTATTATGCTCAAAATTATAACAAAAATGTGGTTACAATTCTCAAATACCTCTGAAACTTGTCTCAATGAGTTCATAATACTAAAAAATGGCTATATAGCCTATTTTTGCATCCAATTTGGATAAGAACTGAAGACGTTATGACTTCTCCTAGTTCTCCCACTATTTGTTCCACAAATTAGTCCAAAACCAGCATAAACCTCCATTTTCGCTCCAAAATATGCTAAACGAGCGAATATTTTGCCACACCACGGGCCATATCCTATCGGCCGTATACAAAATTGCAGATTGGTATCCAACAGAGATCCAACTATTAACTATATCAACAATATCCACTATTATAACACAAATGAGAGAACTAATCTTTCTATTAAAATTAAATACAACAATAAATATTGAACAATGTTGAATATAGTATTATTATATATATATTCCTCTTTCACTTATGATCACATATCCTAAGATGGTTATGGTCAAATTGTATATATATATAGAATGAATGCTTGCTGCCTATTCGAATAACGGTGTCAACAAATTTGTCTATGATCAAATTGTATGTATGGAAATATTTATAAAATGCTTATTCCCTTTTCAAATAAAGATATATAAACCTTTTTTTATCGAATCCATGACCATTCAAAATAATTCATCACTCTTTAAATGAAAATTAATTTTATATCTATATATATATATAATTTAATCTGATTGCATCATATTTATTTCAACATATAATATATAATAATTTAATTATTTTGGAAAATATATTATAATTTAATCATTTTGGAAAATATAATTGAAACTAATAAACTAATAGAAAACTTTATATTAAATTAGTTGTTTCCTTTGTTAAAAGTAGGTTCACGTTGGCTTGTTAGTGTAAAGTGTTCCTCCATTGGAACCTATGAGGCAATGGGGGCAACGGGTTTTATTGACCTATGCAGTGAGATGATAAATAAATATGCAGTGAGATGATAAATAAAGAATGATAGATTTTAGATTTTTTAAATTTGTTTTTTAGATAAAGAGTTTATGTTTTCTATAGTAATATATGAAAGTTATCGACGTTTTGAATTCCAAATAGGTTTCATTATTAGTGAAATGGCTCGAAGAAACAAGAGGTAAGAGGTAAAAGTGGAGGAATATATAAATTAAAATAAAAATAAAAATTTAGAAGTCGGCTAAGAAAGCCCTAAATTTAGAATGAATGATTTTTAATGGAAATTTCTTAGTGAGGATTAAGGTTAAACATTTTTGAAGTGGGAGGGGATGTTAGTTTTCTACCTTAATATAATTTGTTATGAACCTTTCACATTAAAAATGATAAGAAATCAATAATTAGTGTTTTTTTCAAGGGGAAATCTCCTTTTATAATGAATATAATGTACAAAACAATATTTGAGGCATCAATAATTACTCTTTTTTTCAATAGGGAAACCTCATTTTACAATGAATACAATAGACAAAAGAATATTTTATGATTCTAAGACTAGATCTCCTTAATATGTAGAGAGGAGACATAGTACAATTATAATTAAATGAGACCATAAGATGTTTTAGATTACATAACAATATAACAATAGAAATATAATAACTCAATATCTAGAGCTTAATAAGGGGTTTTAGGGTTAACATTGGGCTTGTACAGGGCTTAACATGCCCCTCCCCTTCAATTAAGTGTTGTCCTCAACACTTGACTATTTGTAGGTATTTCTACACGAAAAGCTCATTTTCCCATGTCGCTTCTTCCACTAGTAGGTTCCTCCCTATGATGCGGTACTATGTAATTTCTCAATTTCTAACCTGCTTAGTCCTTGCTTCCACCATTGTTTCTGGTTCTAGTATTATTTCCCCTTCTTCATTAATGTCTAGTACAATAATTTGGACTAGGGTATTGTCACATGCTGCCTTTGTTAAGAAAGAAACATGAAGGACTAGAGGTTCATATGAAGCTAGACGAAACTCCAATTTATAATCCATAATTCCAATCCTTAAAACTACACTAATGTCATGACATGAGACATCACACTCCATAATGAAGGTTTTTGGGAATTCAAGTAACAATAAGATGAGAATTGTAGACATAGCCTCTTTAAGTCTTTTAAAGGCTTTGGTTACTTTACTCCAAGAAAATGTTTATTTCTTCAATAATTTTGTTAGAGGTATTTCTGTTTGGCCATAATTCTTGGAAATTTTGCAGTAATATCCTATCAATCATAAGAATCCTCTGAGTTCCTTCAAGGTATTGGGAATTGGCCATTCCATCATAGATTTGCTTTTGTTAAGTTCTACCTTGACACCCTCATGTGATACAATATGACCCAAATATTCCACTTCTTAAAACTAAAAAGCACACTTGGAAGACTTTTCATATAGTTGTTGCTCTTCTAATAGTGTTAAGACATTGTCAACATGTTGTGCATGATTTTCTCAAGGTTTGTTATAGATTATTATGTCATCAAAAAGTACTAACACAATTTTTCTAAGGGTTTGAAAATATAATTTATCATGCTTTGAAATGTTCCTCATAATGACCTTCATGTGTTCTAAAGGTTGTTTTCGCAATGTATTCTTGCCTCATTCTAATTTGATGATATTTAGAATGAAGATATAGCTTAGTAAAGAAATTTTCTCGAAATTCATTAATGACAAGAATATGAAACTTATTTTTTATTATCATTTTGTTGAGCTATTTGTAATCTGGACACACATGCCATGAACCATCCTTTTTTATAACCATCACCACTAGTGAAGAGAAAACACTATGGCTAGGTTGAATGATGTCTTCCTCTAACATTTCTTGAACCAAAGATCAATCTCACTCTTTTATGCATTTGGATATGTATAGGGCTTGTTAGGTGGTACACTTCCAAGTTGAAAATGAATAGCATGGTCATGACCTCAGGTAAGTGGAAGTTCCTTAGTCAGCTCTCCAAATACCTTAGAATGATTGTTGATAAATTTTTAGAGATCCACTGGAGTAGAGGATATAAATGTTTGAACATCTAGTGATTACAATTGTACAATTACACTTTAGTGTCTCGTTTTTAGCAATTTTCATTTTTTTAAAATACAATTTTCATTATGTTAAATCATTACACCATAATTTTATACTAGATTATATTACATTTATTAACATACAAAGTATAAAAATATCATAAAAATGTTTTTAGAGAGATAATCGCTCATTCTATTCTCTACATATACATTGTACTTTAAAAAAAGTGTTAAGATTAAAAAAAATGTTTTTTCACACACTTTTATAAAATAGCATGAACCTATAATACAATTAAGTTTAATTATACATTCATCTTCTCAAATTAAAATGATAATAATTGTGTAAGTACTTCACATTATCTTCCTAAATCAAGGTGATTTCCATGGGTACTCATTAGAGAAATTTTGAGGTCTAAAATAGGCCTCCTAAGGAATATTATAAAATAATAGTGGAAATAATAAAATAAGATTAGATTAGCTTATCAAGTTTTGGAGGGGAAAAGAAAAAAACTATTTTTTCAACTTATCTCCCTAGGATTTACTCAAATTTTGAGCGAGAGCACTCACTGGATGCAAAATTTAACTTTTCATCCAAGGAGTATCCATGTTGCATACTTTTGATGGAACCTACTACACGAGATATGTGAAATAGATGAAAAAACGTTATTGCAATCACATTTTTTCATGATTTCATGTTTTCCGTGTAGTAGGGTTCATCAAAAGTATGCAATACGAGTACTCCACAGATAATTTTTTTTGCATCCAACGAGTACTACCACTCAAAATTTGAGTAAAATTGTAAGGAGATAAGTTAAAAATATGAGTTGAAAAAATAATTTATTATTATTATTTATTTTTATCTTTTTACTCCAAAAATGGTGAATCATCCCCATGGTCAACATCATCATATTGAATCCTATTGGTTCTTATAAAATTGATTTTTGTTGTATATCTTTGTTTTGAGGTCCATTTTTTACCTCAAAATTTCTCTAATGATTGTGTCATGAGAGACACTTATGATTAGCTTTAATTCACTCTTAACGTAATGGGTAAGTTAGAGATGTTGTTGATTGCATTGCTAACTATGTTGTTATGTAGCTTCGATGATATTTTTATCTATAGTGGTGGTATAGACAACCTTTGATAACTTGAGAAGACACGGAATACGTTTTGAACAAAGTACACACATTTAAAAGTTCTTATTTTCTAAAAATATACTTTGATTTGTTTAGATTGTCTCATCCTATAACAATTATTGGAATTTCTCATATTTTAACAATGATTGAATATGGATTCATAGAAAGTATATATTATATTACATAGCCTAATACCATGAGAATTTATTAAAGGCTAAATGAAAGTTTCCCAAATAATGCATGAATAAAAAGGAATTTTAGTAGAACTTAAATAAGACAAAATATTTTGAGTTGTTGAAGAAGAATTTAGGGATGAACCAGTGTTGAAATTACCTATTTTGATAAGGTGTTCAATATGGAGTGTGTTCCAAATGATGTAGATATTAAATAAATTCTAATTTATGGGTAAAAGCAAATAATAAATTTTATTGAGACATTAAATGGGATAAGAATGAGGTAATCCACATACAAACAATATTCAGAATTTATAAATGATCAAGTGAAGTGATGTTGAATGTGATGCAAATACTATGGATAGAGTTATAACGGTTGTAATTCTAAGAGACTCAACTAATTCTCACTAATGACTTCAACCACATTAATTCACATGAAACCATGGCAAATAAATCATTCATCAAAACCCCACTTTGAAACACGGTGATAGGGTTTATGCTTACCTCATAAGGTATTCAAGAGCTTTCTAAGTCCGCAATTAATAAATGGCAAGTTACTTGCAGCGATCTGATTCGTGTCCAAAAAATTGCTTAGTCCTTATACCGATGTTATATGATGAAAGCTAATATGCCACTTATAATTATTTGTATAAATATTGAAGGCATGATAAATAACTACATGATATCTATAAATATCAATTTAAAAATATCAACGATATAATTTGTATTTATTAACTGAGATTGTGTATTTCTGCCACCTTTACAATACACCCTGAAGCTGGATTTGTTTAAAGCATATAGTGTTTATGTAAATGTAGAATGAGTAAAATTTCGGTAAATATATATTATCTTAAGATTAAGATAAATGTCCCATCGAAAAATTTTGATGAGACTGAAAGACATGAAATAGAAGAATTGATGTTAATCAATGCTTTTTTAGATTTGTCGAGGACCCACACTCTATTTTTCATCAAAGTTCTGAAGCAATATTCAACAAGAAGGGCTGCGGGGCAGCTAGTCCCTGCCGCAGCCCGCAGCGTATCTGCCCGTAAAAGCATGAGCGAAACGTGGCGGTTGCTGCCTCCTCCGTCGGGACGCCTGTTCGAATTGTCGTAGATCTGGAAGTCTTTTGTGAACAACATGCATTGAAGCTGTTATACAATGGTATATGATGCGGCAAAACCACTGTGAGTTGCTTTTATTTATTTTGTGCCGTAAGTACAGTGATATTGGAGAAGCAAATCCACTGTTACATGCATTGAAGCTGTTATACAGTGGTACATGATGCGGCAAACCCACTGTGAGTTGCTTTTATTTTGTGCCGTAAGTACAGTGATATTGGAGAAGCAAATCCACTGTTAGAAGAAGACTGAGCTGTGGAGCTGGTTCTGCAAGTGAATCTGGAGCAGTGGAAGATCGTGAATCTGGAGCAGTGGAAGATCTTTGGCCACTAGTATATCCAGACGGAATCTTCTCACTTTGCCGTGGCCTCTACACAGACTAACAGGATATAATGCCTAAATTTGGTATTCTCACCATTTGTTCGTTGTCGTCTACATACTGCTCATTATTCACTCGATATTTCTCTTCCTTGCGCACGATTGGATCCAGAAATGGGTACTGAATTCTAAATTTCTGTCAGGTTTCTTTAAATTTCATAATCTTGATGCTTGCCGATTCTCAATGACGAACATTATTTTAATTTGTTGCTTACTGAAACCTTATACTGTCGAAAATAAATTTGCAGACGTGGATGTACCTCGCCGTTCCCGTGATCCTCTACGGATGCGAACGAACATTAGGTGCTTTAAGAGCAAGCCGATACAGAGTAAAGGTATTGAAGGTATGAAGACAGCTTTAAGCTTTCGCAAGTTATTTCCCTTTCCATCATGAATTACAAGCTCTGACTGGTTCATGACGTTGATATTTCAGGCAACGACTTATCCTGGCAATGTGCTTGCCCTTCACATGACTAAGCCACGGGGATTCCATTACAAAAGTGGAATGTACATTTACATTCAATGTCCAGAAATTTCTCCATTCGAATGGTAAACAAATAGCATTATTATCTGGAAAATATCGTTGTGGTGACAACTTTGATTCTTAAATATCTCCGGCCAGATGTTGAATTCGAGCTTTAAATTCTGATAAACGTGGCTCTTAACAGTTTAATTCTTCGGCAGGCATCCGTTTTCTTTGACATCTTCGCCGGGAGATGAATATCTGAGCGTGCATATTAGAAATTTGGGAGATTGGAGTCACGACATAGGGAGCTTATTCCAGAAGGCAAGCTCAATAGTGTACAGCATTTGAAATTTGTTACCTAGAGATTCGTTTGCGTTTGCAAATTGATTTCTGATGCTGTGAACTACATGTGATTATTTTTATTTTCTGATGTAAATCTCCGCCTTCTATAGATTTTTATATGAATGTTGCATTCATGTATTATTGACCACCGGATCCAGAAGGGCGCGACAAATCTATATGAATGTTGCATTCATGTATTATTGACCACCGGATCCAGAAGGGCGCGACTCCATGCAAGAAAGGGTCATCTTGCTACTCCACGCTCCGATGACACCTGGCAAAGCCACAACCCTCAAAGCACGACACTTGGTCAATATGCATTCAAATGCCCATGCAGGCTGCCAGAACGCTTAGTCGTCGTTCCCGTGATCCTCTACGGATGCAAACGAACATTACGTGCTTTAAGAGCAAGCCGATACAGAGTAAAGGTATTGAAGGTATGAAGACAGCTTTAAGCTTTCGCAAGTTATTTCCCTTTCCATCATGAATTACAAGCTCTGACTGGCTCATGACGTTGATATTTCAGGCAACGACTTATCCTGGCAATGTGCTTGCCCTTCACATGACTAAGCCACGGGGATTCCATTACAAAAGTGGAATGTACATTTACATTCAATGTCCAGAAATTTCTCCATTCGAATGGTAAACAAATAGCATTATTATCTGGAAAATATCGTTGTGGTGACAACTTTGATTCTTAAATATCTCCGGCCAGATGTTGAATTCGAGCTTTAAATTCTGATAAACGTGGCTCTTAACAGTTTAATTCTTCGGCAGGCATCCGTTTTCTTTGACATCTTCGCCGGGAGATGAATATCTGAGCGTGCATATCAGAAATTTGGGAGATTGGAGTCACGACATAGGGAGCTTATTCCAGAAGGCAAGCTCAATAGTGTACAGCATTTGAAATTTGTTACCTAGAGATTCGTTTGCGTTTGCAAATTGATTTCTGATGGTGTGAACTACATGTGATTATTTTTATTTTCTGATGTAAATCTCCGCTGTCTTGATTCCCACAGCGAAATCAAAGACAGTGGAAATGCCCCCCTGCTTCCACGGCTGCTTCGGCTTTAGCCTTTAAAACAACTAAACATGCACAGCAGCAACAGGTGACAAGCTATCATTCTTTTTGGCACCTTACCATCTTAGAAAAGCCATTCTAATGTAGTGTTGATGCATGAATATCAAAAGAAAGAAACGAAGCTGGTGCATTTTGTTGAACACATTTTTTTGCTCGTTGGTGATTAGAATTTGTGAACCGTGAAATCAATAAATGTGTGAGATTATTGCAGAGAATACCGTCGCAGCAGATGATTTTAGGAGGGAGAGAACACAGTCCAGGACGCTGGAGGCATAGGCGCGATTTTTGTGGACGATTTACAGATATTTGAAGCATATGACAGTGGCACCTTAGCAGCGACTACAGTAAGTACATCTTCTGCAACAGAGATTTAGCGATATATTTTACTAATTAACGCCAAGTTCATTATATTTTAAATGTTCTTTTCTAACCTAAAAATCTTAAGATTTCTCAACCAGAAACTTAGGACATATAATTAACTATCTTGAACCTTGAATCCAGAAATAGCATTAGTCATTATTACGGCAAATACTAAGTCTATCTGTATTAAAATGGCTCGTTATTTTCATTGTTGAAATAATAAAATGGTCGTACATATTTGGTTCAATTAAAAATCTAATGTTTCACTATTCATAAAGAACGCTAAAATTATTGCGATGTACAGCAGTCCGGAGACTTTGAAGCGAACACAGTCGCACGGCTGAATCCTCAGCCCACAGAAATCTCTTCGGCCCCCAGAAATTCAGAATCATGCAGTTTGAACTATACAGCAAGCTCATTTACCTGGACGCCGATCTCTTACCTGGACGCCGATCTCCTGTGCATTCCTGTGCATTCGCCGCCCAGAAGAGGAAAACTGAGTCGATGCTGTGGGGAGGCCGATCTCCTGTGCATTCGCCGCCAAGACAAGAAATGAAGTTGCGGGGTGATATAAGAAGGAACGGAGGACGCCCATAGGAGCCAGCACCTGCAGACACGTACAGCACTTCATGAAGACACGTACAGCACTTCATGAAGAACAGCTGCCAACAGCTGCGAACCATCAAACAAAATACCTCATAAGCGATACATTTTCTTAACATTAAATGTTTATGGATTAATGCTAATGCTAACATAGCATTACTTGATCAACCGTTCGAATTGCTTTAATTAGGCCATTGTTTCCAGTTTTTTCCTAACTTTTGAGCCTCCAAACCTCGTTTGGAGGCCAAATAAGATGAAAATGACTCTGATTGGTTAAAAGGTAAAGAAAATATAAAATATTGTATTTCATGCGAAGAAACTTTGGTCTAAGTTCAAATAAATTCTTGGTTTTCGTGTCAGACTAATAGCCACCGACAAAAACTGATTACTATAGTCCCTGCCAGCCCGGAGGGCAGGGACTAATAAACAGAGTAAGAAAAAACTTTGAGCCTCTTCGAAAAATAATAATAGAACCTCTATCAAGTGTTGCACCTCTTGAAAAAGGTTTGTCTCTGGTGAAGTAAGAAAGATTAGAAATTCCCAAAAAAAAATGGAGGCTAGGGCTCGACAAATATGAAGTTGTTTGCTTTAGCTTTTGTTGCAAAAAGTGGATGGTAGATGCTTTTTGAAAGAAACTTGTGGAGCTCGATCATGAGGTTAAAATACTTAAAGGATAAGTCAATGGAGGTATGGTTAAGACAACAGTAAAAAATGATATAGGGGCAGGTTTATGATTTTGAAAAATGTGGTTTGAGGAATCAAATTATGGAAAAAATGGATCACGTGGAAAATTGGCAATTGTAGGAAAGTATTAATTTGGTGAGATAACAATAGATTGGGTATGATAGTAGACACAAATTGTTTATGGAGCTGGTAGAATTTCTAAATTCTCATGTTGTTTATTATATTACAGATGTGGCTAGATATAATCCCACAGATGCTGATAATCAAGTCAGGGCTTCTGCTCAAGATTTACAAATCCTACTGGCTTTTATAGGTGAATGGAATCTTTTTTGGATGACTTTGGGGAAAGCAAATATTTTTTTAAATAGGGATGAAGAGGATTTTCCTTCTTGGTCTAAACATAATAAATGTGAGGTTATTTCACCAAAGCACATATACAATGCTTTGATTCAACAAAATATGCTCTGTGAATCAAAATGGTGGTTTAATTTAGTTTAGAAGGGTCAAAGACCATTGAAATGTTGTCATTTTTATGGCTTCTCCTTGAAAGGAAAATTCTCACATTGGATGCTTAGCAAAAAAAAAGGATGAGAAAATCTTAGATTTTATGTTTTATGTCATCAAATAATCTGGATTGGATCATTATATTGTTTGTCATCCATCTCAATAATTTCAGAGTGGAACAAGTAGAAGAATCCTCTCTCAGGACCATTTTTACTGATGACATCCAGTTGGAAAATTGGGGTCTGAAACCTTCTAGGAGCGTTTTAATGCATCAAACAACGTTTTCTGTGGGTAAAATTTTGTCACCTTTGCACTGTTGAAATTGTAACTAGTTTCGGTCTTCATAATATAATTAAATGTGTGTTTTATCATTGACATATTTATTATATTCATTATTATTATTATTATTATTGGTCAAAGCATGTTCTTCGAGCTTATGTCAAAAGAGTAAAAAATAAATTATTTTGAGTCAAAGAAACTGTAATTGAGTCATATCCTATTTGGACATTTGTAAGGAAAAAAATTGAATTTTGTGTTGAGTCAAAGTCCATCAAAATTGTCAAGTTGACCCTCCTTGGGAACAAGTCGGCCTGGGCCTCCTAGAGCCACCCATTTGAACCCTTATCTATATATATATATATATAAGGCAGCTCGACCTATTTGGAGCACCAATAAATAACATGCAAGAAGCAATTTGTAACACCCTCATCCCACATCTACCTAAGTAACTGACCAATCGGGGTAAATATGCGGCGAGAGGCCATTATAATGGGATTCAACCTCTAAGGTGACCCTAAGGAAGTGGAATTGATGGAAATACACCACACAGACCTTCCACTTCAACAAAAAAACTCCCAGGAGCCATACTAGCTACTTAGGTAGCCAACCCTTGATTCCAACTAAAATTTAATCCATTAAACCCTAAACACTCCCTTGATATGGACAAGCATGCATCCAGGAGGCTCCAAATACTCCCACAACATGGGTATGCATGCGTCTAGGGAATTTTCTCCTTAGATGTGTGCTTGCGACTCTTAGATTTGTGTCACTTTTTCAGGCCCAGAGCCCAGGCCATTGCCCATAACTCAATGACATTTTCAGAACTGAAAGATAACAATAGAATAATGATACAAATGCAATTAATTAAACAAAGACTTGACTAGAACCCTACTAGCCATGACATGTCACAAATATATATTCTGCAGGTTTAAACAATATATCTGAGCATAAGGGTTTCATACTTATCTGAGAATCGCTAAGAATCATTGTTACCTTATATCATTAGCGACATTATCATCTATTAGGTCATAGATACATGATTCATTCATTTACAAATAAAAACATGAGGAGAGCCATACATCATTACTGTTATAAAACATGATTATAACCAACATAATAACAACATAAATGTCAAGGATACATCAGCCATAGAATCCACATATAAATTAGTACATTTACACATAATATACCAAGGAAAGAAACTCTTATTAATGAATGCAAAAGCCAACCTGGGATGGGACTACCACCTTCCACCTGACCATAGAATTTCTGAGCCAATTCTCTCTTTTTCCATTCACCCCTGTGCCATATTCTAAGCATGAATGTGGGATTCAAACCAAAAGAACCAACCAGGGCATCCCGAGGCTAAAGCACATCGCCCTCATCAATAGAAACTAGGTTTTACTATAATCCACGCTAGATCACTAGGCCAAAACAACAAACATGTAATATCAGCATTTACCATGATCTCCACAAGATCACTAAGCCAAAAAAAGCATGGATGCCACCTGATTTCTCCACCTTCACTATGAGGAATTTTCCTGTGCCCTAGTCTCTCAATCTTTATCGCAATCCACACCAAATCACTAAGTAGTAAATCGAGACCCACTCTCCAGGATTTACCGCATATCCAATCTCAGGGTTACTAGGTGTGACGGGGAGCACCCACCTTTAGTATTTATCGTATACCCCGCCATTCATTGGTCGAGGATTCCTAGGCCCACTGAGGCAACACAAAATCTGGCCTTACTACAACCCACAATCTGGTTCAGGGGTTACTAGACCATGCGTTCTATTATTCAGAGATCCTCCTCACTTAGCTTCGAATCCATCCAAAAATATAGTTCAACCAAAACTTGAGAGCCCCATCACACCATGGCTATCCAGAAATGGAAAGGTTAGGATGAAAAATTTGTCATACTTGGAAAAACCCATGCCATAACAGCAAAGAACCACATGCAATACCATGCATGTGAAATCTAGCAAGGAAATCACACATGAAAATGGATACCTACAAAGAATCCTATTGTAGTTGCTTGATCCTACACTTCCTTTCTTTCTCCTTCCTTCCTCTTGCCTTCTTTTCCTTTCTTGATCCAATGCCAAAGTGCTCCAAGAAAAATCTAAGTGTCCAAGAGTGAGAAAGAGAGAGAGAATAGAATGTGAGCTCCAAAACTGAACTGAAAAAAATCTACACTGACCAAGCCTGATCAAAAGCTTACCAACTGATCCTCATAAGCCTTTTTAGAAATGAGGCCTCTATTTTATTCATTTTTCATTATTTTCCTTCATTTTCCTCCTCAAATGCAACCTGTGACCTTTCACCTTCCTTTTCTCCTAATTTCCATTATTTTTATAAATAATTGTGTTAAAAATGTCATTTTTCCTTTCCAAAGCCTTTTCCATTTCCTTTGCCAATTTCCTTAGCCACAATAAACCAATGAACACCCACACTAGGATGTTTTTCCCAACATTCAGCTTGGAATACGTGTCCCATGACTGTGGTATTATATATTTTACATGGATTTTTAACCAGGGTTGTTATAGAACCCACCTTGTCAAGCCCATGAGTCGGCGGTTGGCGTGCAATGAGTTCGGTGGGCACACTCCCGGTTAAATGCAACAATCCGAGTGTACGACGAGACAGTGAGCGGGCGAGTCGATTGCTACGAAATGTTGTGACGATGGGATGAGTTGGAGAAGTGCGATGAGATGGGGTAGTCGGTTAAAGGAACCCAGGGCACGAGCGCGACAAGCCAACGAAGGTTGAAAAACTGAAATTTGGCTAAGTGTGCGAACTTGGCAAAGGCAAACTTATATCGCACATGTGGACCCAGTGGGGAGGTGACATTGGAGAGATGATGTGATTTGGGAGTACGTTTGGTTGAATGGGAAGGTTAGCCTAGGCAGGCTGACCCATGACTTAACCATGGAGAAACGTATATATGGGCGGACATCGTGGAGGAAGAAATCATAAGTTTTAAAGTTCATAAGTGTGAGCTCAAGGTGAGGGTGAGCTAAAGGGTGGAGATAGAAAGAAAGGTAAGGTGCATGTGTCTCTTGATTGCAACACCAAACTGAGGGGCCGAAGTCATAGAAACGATTAGCCTCAGGGTGGGCACTCTTCCCGATGGGCGAGTTGGGCTGAATGACTAGTGGGTGGATAGTGCAGAACAAGTCTGCGGTGAGGTTAGGTCATTCGGCAGCGACTGAACGAGTTTTTGAACGGGCAGTTGAACGACATTTCTGAGTGGTCGGGTGAATGACTGCTAGAACGAGTTTCTGAATAGAGGTTTTGAATGGAGTTTCTGAATGGTGCGTTGAACGACTGTTCTGAATAATGTGATGAATGACTGTTCTGAACGGGTGCGCTGAACGGGCTCCTGAATGAGGTCCTGAAAGACGGCTCTGAATGAGGCCCTGAACAATGGTTCTAAATGAGCTTCTGAATGAGTAGCTGAATGGGTTTCTGAAGGGGTTCCTGAATGAGCTCCTGAACGAGTTTTGCTGAACGGTGTGACAGGCGGTAGAACCGGTGGGCACTCCTGAACGGTGGTTTGAGCAAGGCTGCATGGTGTAGGCCGAGTTGCACATTTTGATAGAATTTTTCGAAGAGAAGTTGGGGTTCTCTCATAAAGACTGTAGCTGTATTTTATGAAATATTATTGTTATCATTGTGGGAGACTCATATTCAGGGAGTTGCCCCTCCTGTTAAATTGTATCCGATGTGCATATGTGTAAATGATAATAATGATGAAAGAAGAATAATTGAATGTTTCCGCTGTGTATATGAATGTAATACTTAGAAAGTTAAAAATAAACTAAATATGGAATGTTAGGCGTAGTCCACACTTGAAAGTATTGTTGAAAAGATATTAGGTGGTGGTGCTACACCTCCCTTCATGTGGTTGAAAGACTGCTGCTAGGGTAGGGGCATGATAGTTGGTATCAGAGGCTACTGAATACTGGATGATAAGTGTTACACTTCATGACAGGTTTAGCTGGGGTGAAGCTTCATGCTTGGGCCAAGCTGAACGACAAGACATGGCAGGTTTGGAAGAATGCCAAGGGAGCCTCTTGCTAACCTTATATAGGTTGAAGCGGATGAAAGAAGAGAACCCACAGACTCGAGATGAACTTAAAGTCTTAGAAAGGAATGTTGAAGGCGAACTTCTTCAACTTGGTTAGGCAATGGAGCAGGATGTAGCTGCAGATTGTGATGATGAAGAAGAGGAAGCCATGATGTATGAAGATGGTGCAAATATGACAATGATGGAGGAGGAATTTGAAATTGATCAATTTGGACCGTGATCATGCATTTTGTAGACATTGGTGGATGAGGATACTCACATGGAGTAACTACTATTTTTACTTGTTGGGGTTGTTTGTGACCTTATGGCAGAAGGTGAAAATGCCCGTGAGAAGGGAGGAACGTGATGATCATTGCGGAGAATGGGTCATGCTTTAGCCATATGGAGAATTGGTTAAGTGATCGGAATGACTCATGGACTCATTGGAGATAGGGCACACACTTGATTTGATGATCCTTTGGTGGGCTTCTCATGGCCAAGACTAAGAGGAAGTCTTCGTGGGACCTTTAGTGGGGGAGCTGCGATGGAAGGGACTTAGGTGACTTGATGATATATATGGTTTGGGTGACTATGGGCACTAGACCTGGTTGAGACTTGGATGAGGATGACCGATGTTGTGATGAGTCTACTTAGTTGGACAACATGGGAAACTTGAGTCATGGACATCGAGTTGGAGAGATGGAGCATGGCAGTCTTATGCAGGGACATTATGTAGGAACACTTGTAGAGGTGTCACTTATGGGCATACAATGAGGATTGCCAAGGCAGAGGTGTTGCGTGGATGGATTTGTTGATGTGACATGGAGACTTTTACTTATGAGCTGATGGGGATGCTGTGCACTTATGTACAACAAGGCCATGGAATTGGTGGAATTATGAGCATACTATGGAGTATTCCTACTACATGGGGAGCTGAGACATCTTACAGAGACCTTTGGGGCCAAGACATGTATGCTTGCTAGGATGTTGGTTGGAGATGAATCATGGAGCTCATGATGACATGAGGTTGTGACTTTTGGGGAATTCATATGATAGTGGACTTGGAGGATGTGATGCATTGAGGAGCTGAGGTCAGTGACTTTGATGAAATTACGGGTGCATACTTTTAAGTACATTTATGGAGTGTGCTTGGGAGAGTGACTTTATGTGGAGGACTGATATGAGACACTTTGGAGTGATGGAGTTGTAGCGATGATGATGCCTTGGTGGAAACACTTGGGCATGGGTTGAGTCGACACTTAAATACTTTTGAGACATGGGAGCTGATTGGTCTATGATCATGGACAACACATGGATGATGAGACATGTGTATACTTGTTTCTTTGGCAGACTTGAGGGATGACACATTACAGATATGAAGGAGGTTGCTTCATGGACCTGGATGTGGCACATTGAGAGTCAGTGTGAGGGGAGGATCTCTTCACTTTGAGGAGATGGATCTTACACATATATGGATGATGATGTTGGGATATATGTGGATGATTTGCAGCACATTGGCACCAACATCATGGAAAACATGTTGTAGATGAGATGGAGGTTAATTCATAGACCTGGGCATGGCTTACTTACATTTTGATGGAGATGGATTCTTGATCGAGTTGATGTTGTGACAGGGTGCTGAGAGAAACGACTGATGATGGCATGAGGAGGTGCATTCTCATGGTTTGAGCACGACAGTTGGATTAGCTACCCAACTAGTTCGAGCCATGGGTGTTACAGGTCTATTTGGAAACATCAATCCCAATGATCAGATAAGTGTAAATAGGGTCTGTCAAACCCTAATTCAGTTGCTACATGCCCTAGACATGCCACCTCATTAAGTGCTTTCATCCATGAGAGTTTCCTGACTTCAAACCCTGTTGAAGTGCTTCCTTGGGTCACCAGCACACCCCTGGTTAGGGGTAAGTGCTCTAGCAAAGCAGATAGCCCCATTCAGGGCTACATTGTAGAGCACCTAAGCCCACTCAAGCCTGCACTGGGTGAGAATCCTCGAAATGTTCATTGGATCTTGAGTATATTCCTCCTTTCTAGAGCCTTCTAGAAGGAACCCAACTCTTATCCTATCAAGATGAGCTCGACTTAGGATAGCCTTGGATAATCTAATCCTCTATCCTCTCATCCCTTTGAACATGGAAACTAATCATCCAATTATGGAAAACCATTCAATTCCATATTAATGAGAAAACCACTCGCATTCATTTATAAATTGGCCTCCCATCATAGAGCCAAGGTCTTGGATATTATAGAGAAATACTATTGGTTTAGAGACTTTAAATCATTGTTGAAGTAATGTTATGATGTTGGATTGATTTGATATTGGTGTGATGAGGGCTTGGACTAAGCTAGATGAGTGACACAAGATCGAACCACATTGGGTGTAACTTCTCCTTCTATCAATCAATAAAGCTGTTTGTTACTTTTCCAATACTTTTGTCTATATCTACGATGAATGTATGTTCAAATTTTGTTATTCCATTTGTTTACAGTAAATAGATCATATGCTTTGATTGTTGTCATCTTCTGTTTATGTTTGCAGGTACCAATTGAGCAAATTCAGTTTGAGCGGGAGCGATGGGAGCAACTCAAAGGAGATCAAAGGATGCGAAGGATCACAAGTAGGTTCTTTTATCTTATTTCTTCATTGTAGGAAAAGGTTAAACATATTTACTTCAGTTGTTCTAAGTGTAACTACCCACTTAGGGAAGATATACTTATCCATAGGTATACATTCTGTATAACAAATTGGTGACCATACTGGGGAATGACCATCATTCCTGGTAGTTATCCCTTGTCTTAGCAGCACTAATAGACTTTGCTTGATGTCATTTACCTATATTTAGTCATATTGAAGCTTGTTTGGTCAAAATGTTTGCTTATTTGTGTGCTAATAGTGCTCTCTGGCATCAACGCACTATTGTTCTTGACACAGTGCGCTGCAGAGCAGCCTTAGCCTAGAGACAGTGCTCCGCAGCACACTGTCTCCCACTCAGGGCTGCACTAGTCCCTGTCAAGCCAAAAACCCATCTTTTTTGCTTGATTTTTTCCAAATTGTTTCACATATTATTTGCTGAATGGTCAATGTTTCTCTATCCTTGAAGTCCAAATTAGCATTTCTTTTCCATGGCCACTTTGGCTTTGTTTGTTCAATGTTTCTTTATGTTTTCTTTATCATTGTTGAATCAATCCCAAATTTAGCTTACATTGATTAGTCTTTACTTTTATGAAAAATAATTGTCGTAAAGTCTTCATTTCTTTGAAAAAGAAACTGTCGTAAAGTCTTCATTTCTTGTGAAAAGCATTGATTGATTGTTTGTGCATTTAGTTTCTTTATGTTCATCTAAACATTAAAGGAATGAAAGAAAAAAATGCATAATGCATTTAGAAGTTTGTGTGTGCTTGTAGGAATGGTATAAGGAAAGTTGCATTAGATGTTCTCTATGCTCTTTGTTTATAGATTCTGATTGCTCTATCCCTTTTAGTTATGATTTTCATTGTTTAAATCAAATGAAAATAATGTTTCCCATCTTAGTTTCATTCTAGGAGTTTCAGAAACATCACGCAGTGAACCTGAAAGGCAAACTTTTAAACAAGACCAACTAAAATTTATCTCAATTAACCTAATGGAGCATTGTAACTTAATGCATAACATTTAGAGGTCTAGGCTAGAGACGTGTTCTGGCGTTGTTAAACATAGCAGCTGTCACTAACGGTTTGCGATAAATTCCAAGTGTGATACCTCATTCCACACACATAAGTATATTGTAGCTCGTCTACGTACTTTTGGGTATATTGGGTGGTTTTTAGTACGAAAAGTATAAGGGAATGCTCTCACTGTGCAGTTTCGCATTAGACAACACTAACACGGATTGGGCCTCCACATACTTTTGGGTATATTTGGGATGACTACATTAGGTTGCTATTCACCCATAGGTAACCGAGTCGGCTTCCTTGTATACTGTGACATACCGAAAACAACATTAAGGGAGATTCCTTGCACGTATGTTAAGTCCTTGGCTCCTCTGAGGCGATATATTGCAGTTCATAGTTACTCGGTAATTCTTTTTCCTAGATTACCCTATTTTTGTTTATCTATTCTTATAATAAAATCAATCAGCAATCGTGGAAGAAAATAAACCTTTCTCCCATCGTTCGCGTTGGACAGCGAGTAAACCACCTTTACTGCCTGAAGCTACACCTAGATGGCGAAAGCGGTCTTGTTTAACCGAGTCCAGTACATCACAAACTTCTAGTTCTTCATTTGATTTACCAGAGTCACCTATACCGATATGTACTGCGATTCTAGTTACTCCTACTATTACTGGTTTATTTGCTACTGAAGTGGAACCTTTACAATTACCTGAGGACACTGAAAGTGAACTTAGTGAAATGGTAAATGAAGTTGTCCAATAAGAAGTTAATCCTCAACCCAAATTTGTTCAACAAGAAATTACTTCTGAACTCAAATTTTTTCAACCGGAAGTTGATCTTGAACTTATCATAGTTCAACAAGAAGTTACTTCTGAACCAGAAGTTGTTCAAGAAACTCATCCTGAACCCATTGTTCTTTTACTAGAACACTTGGATCCCGAAGTTGAAAAACCAGAAGTTGTTCCCGTACCAGAAGACTATCGACCAGTTTATCTTGAAACATATGTAACTATTGAGACTTCTCCTTTACCATAGAGTCAAACACCAGACATTTATTACAGACTTGACGGTGAAATCCTTCCACCCAATTTGATTGCTATTGAAGAGGAATTTGAAGAAGAAACTTCACCTAGAACTCCAACTCGTTTTGGACCAGGGCTTTATCTTTATCATTCTTTTCCTCAGTTAACTTATACTGCTCCTCTTGATACTGTTTACTTTCAAACTCATGTAGATTCATTAGGACATTTATTGGGTCATTTAGCTATGGCTGAAACAACATCCCAGATAGTATCATATGTTACAGCTGCGACATCATCTACTGTCGCTACTTCTTTGATGTTTACCACAACACTTGAGTCACATCTGTATGGTGGTCTGTCCATCCCATAGGGTTACCAATCATTATTTGGAACTCACTCTGATGTTTCTTCTAGTCCATGGTCTTCACCCATGTCATCCACATGAATTTTACCTAGTTCTTCACTCACGAATACTGAACAGTTTGATCCATCAAGTCAATATCAAGCTGGTCCATGTGGTTACCATCCAATGTATCCACTTAACACTAGATTACATCCATATGGAGAACAATATGCCTAATCTGCTTATTCTCCATACTCTGGAGGGCCACCATATGGAAGTATACTGTCATCTTTAGGTCTAATTTATTATGGAATGGCTATTTGTCAATGTTAGCCTACAATTCTTGTTCAACCAAGGCTTGTGTATCCATCACAACCAATACAACCTGTTTCATCCATACCTATTACACCTATCGTTACAACTTTACCATAGTCGCAAGCTCAGTTGATTGTATCTCAACCTTTGTAAGCTGATCCTTCAACCTCTTACCTTGAAGTTTCAAGTCTACAAACTTAGTCTTCTCAAGCCATTTTACAACAACTATTTTTGTCTCGAATCCAACAACCTCAGGCCAGTTTACCATTAACTGGGATGACCCAAACTTATACTGGTCCAATTTATCCACAACCTGGTAAAACTTATACTAGTTGGAAACAACTGTTGTGTCAACAACCGTGGCAGCCACAATACAAACACCAACAATTCCAACAGTACCAAACTTACCCTGGACTTGGTCAACAAGCCTATGCTGGGTTTGGTCAACAAGAAGCTTACCCAGGTTCTAGTCAACAAGTATATGATGGTTTTGGTCAACGACAAATTTATCCTAGTTCCCAACAACAACCTTATACAGGATATGATCAACAAACCTACCCCTATCAAGGTTGCTAGCAATAGATTCCTTATGCTGGTATGCAAAGGCCTATTGCCCAGGAAATTCCATCTTACCCTAGTTACACTCAACCCGACCTAAACCGACAGTTGCCTTTTGTTACAACACTTGAATTACTGGATTTAAATCTGCTTACCAATGATCCCATTCTTTATTCAGCTTGGTGGCCGGTGATTCCACACAAATTGCCTTCTCCTATTCCTAAGTTCAATGGAAACCCTAGAGAAGATCCATCCAATCATGTTATGACTTTTCATTTATGGTGTTCATCCAACTCCCTAAATGATGATTCAGTAAGACTATGTCTTTTCTAGCGAACACTCATTGTTCCATATGCAAAGTGGTATATTGAATTACCACAAGCTTCATTTGACAACTTCACAACCTTAGCCACTACATTTTTAGCCCATTTCCAGTGACCCTCAGACATGGAACTAGAACGGAATTGTTGACCAACTTTAAACAAACCACTGCTACTCATATTTCTGATCATATACATGAGTGGCATCGTCGTCGTCGAATGGTCAAAACTTTTGTTCTTGATCAATTTTTAGCTAAGTTGTTTATTAAATCCTTGTTTCCATCTATCACCGAGGATGTGGCTAAAGGAGGAGTTGTTACTGAAGAGAAATTAATTACACGTGCCCAATACTTAGACTTGATTTCCACCCAGTCTGGCATGCTCTATGATAAGATTCCAAATGCACCTAGACCAGCTTTTACTGTTCCACCACCTCCATCTAGTAAGGACTCTCATGCCAGTGATAGTGTGATAGGTTCTTCAAGCACTCAAACAACAAGTAGACCATCTAGTCAAACACTTGCTATTTCAAATCAAACCTATAATACCCTTGATAATACACTTGCTTTCGAAATAAATGTCGTGTCATCTGACAAAGGTAAAAATGAAAAGCAACCTTGAAGCAAGAAAAAGGGGAAAACCCAAAAGAAACAAAATTCTCCCCCTCAAGAGAAATCATCTGATTCCTCTTCTCCGACTAGGAAACCTCGTAACCCATGTTTAATTTGTAATGAGGAGCACTTTATGTGAGATTGTCCTCACTAGTCTGAAGTCTCAAAACTTCTTAAGACTTCTAGTACATCTGTTGTGTTGATAGAGCCTTTTCCAAACCCCGAGACTCATTTGGTTGCTACAGATCATGCTTCCACTTCACAAGTGCTTATGCTATCCGCCACTAAGCCTAAGACTGATGTTTTGGTGACTACACGAAGTAACGATTATTGTAATCCACCATCATCGTCAAATAACCAGGCTATATATCAACCTAATACTTCGACTTTGACTTCGTCTGACTCCATTCCACCACCCATTGCACCAGAGTTAACAATAAAACCACCTAAGGGAATTGTTCATAAATCTACATTCAACCCTCAAGCTTGAGCAACGCAAAATTATAACATAGTATAAGGTTTGGCTCAGTCACCTTCTGCTATGTTGACACTTCAGGTGCTTCAAAAATGTCCCTCCCAAAAGCATGCTTTATTGTCAACAATTGGTGGAATTGATCCAATGGATTCCAATCTCATAGTTTTTAACCATGTGTGTTATATGCCACAATTACCAACATAGTTAACATTCTTGATCCAAGTAAATTCTTTGAATCAGCTCATTCACCGAAACATTTTTAACGAAGGTGCATCTACTTGTATCATGTCAATGAATTGATGGAAAACACTTCGCTCACCACCTTTGTCACGATCACATACGACGTTAAAAGCTTTTAACGATCGCACTTATACACCTTGTGGAATTTTAAGTAACCTGCAGATAGAACTACGAGGCAAAACTGTAGCTGTTGAAGTGGAGGTCGTTGATGGAACCCTTGACTATAATATTTTACTAGGAAGACCATGGGTTTACGCTATGTATACTATGGTTTCAACATACTTTCGTATGATCGCTTTCCCTCATAAAGGCGGAATCAGAATAATTGATCAACTCGCCTTCTTTGCCTCTAGTTCACAGGAAACTAGAAGCGTTCCGTGTTGTGTGTGGAGCATGATTGTTCAGAGGTCTTTGTTTCAGCCGGATGTATACCCCAGGAAGTTTTGTACACCCCTCCA
>APFE030138862.1:0-12530 GCA_000404065.3 Pinus taeda | reverse complement strand
GGTACTCAAGATTGCCTTTCTCCAAAGTATCCAATGTGAAGATGATATCTTATGTGTTTCCGCTTTCTCAGTATGTTCATGTGATTATTATTATTTTTGGTGTTAATGTCTATGTTTTTTTTATGCCCGTCCATTATTTATCATATAAACATTGATGTTTGAAAATTTGTATGTGGCTAGTGTAGAAATTGCAAGGCATGTTGAGAATTTTGGTTATCTAGTAAGCTTAGAGTCATTCTTGAGTCATTATCTTTACCATCTCAGGCAGAAGAAGAAAAGCCTATTGAATTGAAAAAGAGCCCTAAAAAGTATTAGGATCCATGGGTCTTTTTTTTTGCATCATGTAGCAAGATCACATGGTTAATTGATTATGCCACATGAAGAATTAGCCTTTGCCAATATTTAGGCTTATAACTAGGTGATGTTTTCTACTAATATTCTTATACCAATTTACCATGATAATTCTCTTTTAAATTAAAAAGCAAGCATCGTTTTTTAGTGTTTCAACTTCATTTATAAAGAGTTTAGTACTGATAATTAGTAGATTATATGAAATTTTGAAAATTGCACTAATATATTATTGTTGTAAGGCTCTACACTCCCAATGGAACTCATATAGTCAGTGGATAAAGAAATGATAAGTTTTTAAAATGGTGAGGATCTATGATGCACAAAAGGCAATGCTTGTCATCAACAAAATTTTGACTCCATGCTATAAAATCCTTATCTGAAGACGGCTTCCTAGTAAGAATCTCCAGAAAAAAACCCCAAAGGAATAAACATCCCACTTTTGGTTGGGTTTGAGAGTTTTCAATGCCTCTAGGGCCTGGTAAGGAGATATAAAGTTCTTGGATGTGCCTGAACTGCCCAGCAGATCAGGTGTTGTTTGCAGGCTATCACGGGAGCCAGTGGAGCGTTTGCTCCCTGCAAATATACCTTCAAGGTTCCTTAGGTGGATAGTAGAGCTACTATACTTGACATTGGCATTGTTCAGTGGCTTTTCTAGCCGAAAATCTGCTATGTATGGCTCCATGTCAAAGTGCGGAAGGATGTTGCTTGGCTTAATATTTTCATGAACAAACTTCCTTTCATGTAAATAAACTAGGCCTCTAGCTACTCCCTTTGCAATTTTAATCCTGGCCAACCATGGCAGATAAAAGGGAGAGTTTGATGACCTTCCTGCAAGATTGGAGAGATATAGTGTTAGTCAATGTTAGTGTGAAAGGATCTGAAAAGGATAAGCTAAACAACATAACATACCGCAAAAACAGCAAAGATAGAGGACCCATCCCCTGGAATTTCCTGGCATTCCAATTTCATAAGAGTGAAGTCCTCTCCTTTCTTGCTTTGGCCCGCTTGGCCATGTCGAATAGTCGGCTTCTCGATCTTCTCATTTTTGAGCTCGCGCTTCAGAAGTTCTGCCAAGGGCACCATCGGACCTTTCTTCCCATACACAACCCCATTTCCATTCTCGTTCGCCTGCTTCATCTTCACCGGCATCATCTTCTCCCCCTCCTCGCTAAATTGCAAGCATCATAGGGCCGCCACGCCTACCGACTCAAAAAAATACTGTTATGATGTAACACAATATCCCAATACTGTGATATAATTAATTGAGTCATTAAAATGTGTTCAGTCTCCAAACTGAAGTAATTAATGCAGTCATCAATAAAATATGGCTTACCAGGAATATGGTATAATGGACCTGTTCAATATATAATAGCAGAAACATTCCACGGAAACAGATATAAATACTGCAACCAATTGTTCTCCAGCTAAGTAAGAAGATGTTATGTAGAATAAGATACAAATACAAGCACAGGGTCACTTGTCTTATTTCATGGTCTTCCTAAGAAGGCTTATGAAGGAAGTTGTGTAGCATTCTCATGGTTTTGATAAATTATCATTTGTTGTTGAGATGAACATGTATATATAAATATTCTAACATGAAAAAAGAGCAGTTTCTTCTTTGTATATGCAAACTATAGCTGAACCAATAAATCTATTTTTCAATATTGATTTGCATCAATTTCTTTTGGTCCAACCAGCAATTAAAATCCATCCCCTGCCACTACAACAATAATACACCATATATCACCTTCCATTAGAACTGAGAATGAGCTGCAAGTAAACTGTGAGAACGCAGATGCCTCATAAGCATGGAGTTAAGTTTGATCCCTGAGCTTTGCTACAATCCTTAACTGTAGAAATATTGAAATTTTTAAGAAGACTCTGGCCATTTCATAAGTAGTTGAGTTGACAGCAGAGTTTGTCTGTTGCTAAGTCCCAATCATAGAGGTGTCTATATGAGTTATGTCAATGTCTAAGTAGAGCTGTTGAATATGGAATGTGGGTGTAAGTCCTCATCTCTGTCCAACTTATGTCAAAGCAAGGATGCTACATAGGAAGAAAGAATTGGTTAATCAGTTGTGGATGATGGCATTTTTTCTAAAAAATGCAACACCTCCTTCATTGATGGTCTCTTTTGAGGGGAAGCAAAAGCACAATTCAATGCAATCCCCACATGCACTGAGATTTCTTCCCTTCCTTCAACCTTTGGTCGAAGAGTTGGATCTATGATGCACAAAAGGCGATGCTTGTCATCAATAAAGTTTTGACCCCATTCTGCAAAATCCTTATCTGAAGGTGGCTATCGTGACTGTCCAGGAAACGCAATGGAGTTTTGAAATGGGTAGATTTTATAGTCTAACACTAACAACCAAAATTTTCTACATTGCTTTTATCAATATGAGAACCTGAGAAGATAGGTGCAGGTGAAGCAATGGAGTTTTGAAATGGGTAGATTTTATAATCTAAAACTAACTCAAGCAAAATTTTGTACATTGTTTTTATGAATATGAGAGCCTGAGACTATAGGTGCAGGTGAAGTAATGGAGTTTTGAAATGGAAATTACAACAATAAAATTCTAAAATGAAACAACAAATGGATTTAGTAAAAAATTGTTTTTGTTTGTTCCATTATTGTTGTATCTATGAATGGGTTTTTCTGCTTCTTGGCTTCGATCATGACCATTTGGGGTGGCCTTCTGCACTGATTTCCATCTGCTTTCATCATCATGAGCTAGAGAGTCTATGATGTGTTTTGTCTTATAAGTCAGTTGTATACAATGTTCAGATTTCAAAAGATTTCATTCATGGCGTTTCTTCTCCTGTAATTTCAATCAGGGTGGTCTATGAATATTGTGTTTTCTTGTGCAGTAAATTCATTCTACGTCACGGGGGAAGCTTACACACAGTTGGATCTTAACATCATGTTAGCTCAAGATGTGAAGGAGATGCATCTTTTTGGCATGATGTAGACCTACTGTGTTGTATGGATCAATTTCGAGAAAAAATTGACGACGCAAATTGACAGAACAGGGGGCCCAAACCCTACTTGGAACAACAAGGCCATATTCAAAGTGGAAGAGAGTTTTGTTTGCTGTGAAACCTTTGCTGTGATGATGGAGATATACCGCATGGGTTGCCTCAAGGATACCCTGCTAAGCACTGTGAGGGTCCTGCTTTCCACTCTCCTCAAGGGCTACGGGAGCACAAATTTCAGTGGGATGAGTTTCTTGGCACTGCAGGTCCGTCGTCCTTTTGGTCACCCACAGGGAATTCTCAACCTTGGCACCTTGATTCTTGATGGAGTAGATCTTCACAGAATGAATAGATTCATCCCTGCCACTGGGGGGGCTGTGGGTTTCAAAGATTTGATGGGGAATCCTGTCGAACCTAGGCCTTCATTTGTGGGAAAATTACTATCCATTAAACCTAATAATGTTGTTGATGCCCAAGAACAACAATCCCGTTGTCAAGGCTTCAACAGTAGTGCAAGGAACAGGGCAAAGATCAAGAAAAGCAGAAAGATGGTGGTGAGATGGTTGAGAAGGAGAAGAAGAAAGCTGTTGGCTGCTATCAGATTCTCATGGCCCCAAAATTGAAAAGGAATAAAGTTGGATTGAGGAATGGGGCTGCAAAATTCATCTCAGTCCATCTGACAGTAACATCTGTGCCAAGGAAGATCAAGATCCAGCTTTGGCTTACAACAAAGCAATAGCAATTTATGCGTAGTGTTATCATCAATAATATTATTGTGCAAGAATACGTTGGTTTTCTATTATTATATTCTTTGTGCAAGTGCCTTCAATTCATAGTTGATTTGTGAAGTGCTTATTATGGCATACATAAATATTTTGAAAATCACTAGCCATTGTGGATGAAACACTGGTTTATGTAAAAGTTTGAATAGATATATGAATCTGAAAAGGGCAAGTTCAGTGCCTTTAGTCTGCTAATTCGATATATATTATTAGCCTATGTGGATGAAACATTGGTTTGTGTAAAAGTTTGAATAGATATGAGTCTGAATTTTGCAATGGGAACGTTTTGATGTTCACCTGGTTTCTAAAAGAAAAGTTTGTATGTATTTCGCTAGATTTAAGGTCTCTCTAAGACACATCAGCTGAAGTTCTATTCAGCCTATTTGAATAAAAATTGCAGACCTCCTTCAAGTTGTCAGCGAAGGTACATATAACAGTTTAATTGAATAGTTTAAGAAGTCGATTGCAAAGGGTAATATGCAAGGCGTAGATCTCTGTTGATTAGGAAAACTGGCCATGCTCAGTTGATGCAAGTCCGAAATAAGTGTCAGTATGTACAATGGAATAAATGATGAATAGTGGAGCACTGTGAGGAATCAATGTGATTGTGCAAATAATAAAGATATACAAGACATGCAGCTAACAAAATATTAATGGCACATCCACACACATATATCTATATACCTTTGACATGAAATTCTTTGTCGGTTTTGACAAAGCCTGCGACCATGGCTCTTAGCAACGCTGATAACAAGAGACAAAGAAATATAAGCAATATAGTTCTAACGTCAAATTTTTCTGATGCTAGCAAGCAGTTTGTTGAGGAAAACTCTCCCCTGCTCTGTCTAGAATTACAGATCTATGTTAACAAAAGAAAGAATGCCTAGAAATCAAATTAAATTAAGCCGATGGATCAGAAAGACTACCATAAAGACAACAAAAATTCTGTTAAGATTTTAAAAAATTAAGGTAATTCTTGCCTCGTTTTTAAGAAAATATTCTATACAACATTACAAAAGCTTGACAATGGATTTGTTTCCAAAGCCCACGAATGCAGTTGAATTTTTCTCAGCCTCTTCCCACTCCAAACAATTACTACAAAAGATCTGTGCCACCGAAACAAATACCTTTCAGAAAATCACCGAGAGAGAAAAGCGTGTAAATCACACTGCAAGCATATGCCACCAAGCCTCATTGTTCATCGCCGTGAGATGCCAAGAGAATCAATAAACTGCTCTGCGCACAGATGTGGAGCCGAGAGCATTGTTCTTGTAGTTGTGATGTAGCTAGTTTTGTTTCTGTAATGGACTCCCTGAGTCTTGTAGCTAACTAACGTAGTCTGGATGCTATAGAAGATCTAAGGAGAGCCATAAACTCCACTAAGAATTCAAATGGACTCTACCTGTAGAATTCAAATGGACTCCACCTGTAACTCCTCGGTAAAAAGCGCAAGCGAGCGGAATTTTTTTTAAGGGTATTTTAATGTTTTAAAACATTTTTTTATTAAATTGGACCGTTGATTTTTAATGTTTTAAAACATTTTTTTATTAAATTGGACAGTTGATTTTTGTTCAATCGTCTAACAAAAGATTAACGGCTACTATTAGGAAGGGCATTTGAGGGAGTTCATTTAAAAGAGAAACGCCTTACAGCGTAAAAATAATTCACTAACTTATCAAATATCAATATCAATATAAAATAATTCACTAACTTTAAAGTCATAACCTTATTGGAGGAAATTTTAAATCGGTTGAATTACCTTGTAACAGCTCCATCTTCCATAAAAATACTCACTACGCGTTCAAAGATGGAGATTAGTGAGTGGTTGTTGTTGCTATCTTATCACAATGATTCATGAATTGTGACCTTTGTATTGAATCCAACCTTGGAGTGGAGTGTTAGAGGAAGCCACAACGGTTTTCGTAATGGTAGAAGCTTATAACTCTTATCAATCCCATAGATTACATTACATAATCTAACACGGAATCTATCATTCCTCTATCTTATAATTGATTATGGAATCTGAATGTGAATTGTGAATGGGAATATAACAGCCGATATCTTGAATTAAGCAGCAGCAAGGATATTTCATTTTAGGTGCTGGAGAAGACTAATGGCTGCCAATTATGGAACATTCCAGCGAATACACAACCTCCCAAAACGAATGGTTTCGATATCTAATACTCTTCAAAACAATTCGTCAAGTTTTTCGAAAAGGAGTACAACACTGACAGTCCCGGTACTTGCAGGTGGTAGAAATGGGAGGCCTTACAAAAAATTGTATCATCAGAAACAGAAGAATAAGAGGAGAATTGGAGGATTAATAACAATTAAAGCCAAGAAGGATGGGAAATCTAGTAACTGGGGAGACAGGACACCACCCCCTTTCGCCAATGGAAGTCCTGGGGGTACTGATTTCCCAGTTCCATTTGACCAACAACCTGTGAATGAATATCAAAGTCTCGCCAATTCCGACTTTTTCTAGTGGGCTAATGAAGATATTTGGAAATACGGGCTGCGTCTTGGGGGAATCGGTACAGCATTTACAGTATTAATAGGGTGGCCAGTGGCGAGTGTGAGCGTGGATCCAGAACATGAGCTTCTGAAATGTGGGATTGGAGCTTTGTGTGGAGGCTTGTTAGTTGTCACCCTCGCTACTCTCCGACTGTATTTAGGATGGGCTTATGTTGGCAACTACTGTAGAATGTAATCCCAAATCATAATTTATTTCACATTTAAATCATATCAATTTAACTGGGGAAATTTGTAGTGGTTAAATTTAGCCATCAGCTGGTAAGTTTAGCCCTTTTCTAATTTTAATTTTAATTTTATTTTTTACATAAAAATAATTGTTGCGAAATTAATATAGGGAAAAATGATTTTATACAACAATTTTGACAAATTATTTAAAATTTGTATTCATTATTATTTTTACATGAAAATGTATAATTTACATTGTAAAAATAAGTAAGATTGATTTTTTTTTAATATAAGACAAATATGATACTAAAAATTTCTTAATATTTGTTGTTTTGGTTTTCTGTACTAATAAAAATTCAATCATATTAAATTCTGCCAAATATAGGCATGACTCCCACCAAGGTTTAAATTTATGTTTCTGGTCTTCTGGGCTTTTGTGTTTGTGTTTGAATGACTGGCTAATAAACGTTTCTGGCCATTTTGTAATTTTAAGACACTTATCTTGTGTACGCTGCCTTGGGACTTTTTTCCAAATTCCTATCGTTGTAAAAGGACCAGTATGTACATCTACATCTCTTAATTATCATTTAAAAATACTATTCAAAAGGATAAAACAGTTGCAAAATTATGTGTTTACTATTAAAACCTGCTTGCATTGCAGATGAGGAGACGGGTTGCTAGGATGGAGAGGTATGTATTATTGTGGTTTTACTATAATACTTTATTTATTTTTGGTTTAAATTTTTTATAGGATTTACCACAAAGGAAATCAAAGGAAATGTTAATTAAGTAGGTTCTAAAATTTGTTCATGGATTGTTCCTTCTGCAATTAGATAAGGTGGATTTTAATATAAATCTCAGCAAAAAATCATAAGAGGAGAATTTAATATTACTCCTATAGGAAAGTAGTTTTTTGGATTAATCCCTTTTTATTAAATAGTGTGTTAATTCCACAATTTCTAAATCCATTGTAATTTTGTTGATTAGACTCATGTTCAAATGCTTCTGAACTTTCACGAGTGGACCTAATTGAGATATTCCTTACCCTCTTACATTAGTCAAGATTACGTTTTTTAAACTGTCTGAGATGGTTGGAAAGTGGAAAAATCTGGACATTCCATAATTTTTCCTTGAGATATTTGAAATTTTTTTATTTTGGGTTTTTATTGTGTGATGGACCAACACAACCCCAAATAAGAGACCTTAATTTTCGAAATCTTCAGAATGAAGACACTCCCTGAACAGATGCATCCATGTAATAGGTCTGTGACCTTATTGTACACACATAACACCATGAGAATGCAAATAGCAACTTGCATAGTTGCGAGTAATGATGATGGTCTTTGTCACTTGACCTAACTCTTATATTCATACCCAAGACCAAATATGTTTGGTAGTAATTATTATTGGTTATTGCATTCATGAATAAGTCGAAACTTAGCATAGAACAGAGAAAAGCTAACTTACAAGTTTTCTAAAGCGAAGAGGAAAATTGTAGATAATAATGAGGAAAATTGTACATAATAATACCTTAGTGATAAAGTTGAAATTCAGTACATGAAGCTGGGATTAAGTGAGACTAGATATCAAGTTTCAATCAGTATATTTAAGGCCACTTGTTTGACTAAAAATATATAGCTGATGGCCAAGCCAAGGCACAGATACTAAAGGCAAGAAAGTGGCCAAGGCACAGATACTAAAGGCAAGAAAGTGGAGATCATAGTATTGGAGTTTAGAATACCCTTAAAAGTTCCATTCCAAAAACATTCATTTGGTGTGTGTGAAATTTGAACTTTTGATGAACAAAATAAACACTATTTTAATCTTGGGCTCAAAACCAAGCCAAATGCGGTATCTGCAGACCAAACTATTGGGTGGAAGGCATAGAGGAAGCTAGAAGTGTAATACACAGTATTTTCTTAATCCTTATATCATTTTAATCTAAGGATCTGTAACTTCACTAGCATTAAAATGTTTGGCACGTGGCATCTAGCATGAGAATTTTTCAGCAAATAGTGATCTGTGAGATCTCATGTGAAACTCTAGCGAGAGGTGTCCTCCTTACCATCTAGTAATGTGTTTTAGCATTATGTTTTCATGTACTTGGAGCATGTGGGTGTCTACATCGTTTGGAGGTATCCCAGAAAGTTCTTTTGCTGTCATTTCTGTAAAAAGTGGTTGTAAGTTGGCTGTAATATACTGTTTGGTGTGTCTGTGTATATTTTTTGGTAACTGTGTGAAAAATGCACAAAAACAAGGAGTAACCATATGATTCTCTCTCACTGCATTTCTAAAGCTGGCTTGTATAATAGTTAGTGTCTATACAACCAAACACCGAAAATAGTAGAAGGAAAAACAAGTAGAGTCCTCACAGACAGAAAACATACTAAACTTAATGAGAAGGCACCTAAATGCAATCCATAATTGGATCTGGTTCCTTCAGCAGAGACCTAGAGTTATCTTCTAGAGTTGATTTTACTGTTTGAGGCATGTTCAGTGCCTTCAGTCTTTGATATATACTACTCTTAGCCACTGTGGATGAAATATTGATTTATGTAAACATTTGAATAGATATATCATATATGAGTTTGAAATGGGCAAATTCAGTGCCTTCAGTCTGGTGCTTTGATATATATAAAGTATATATATATTTGTTTACAGGATGATCATTGCATTTTTAACTTATGTCCTTCATTAATCAAATCGATCTTTCAAAGGCACAATAGGCTTTCCTAATTTTGCAGAAAATGGTCCGTCCATATTAAGCCATAAGGATGAAAACCAAGCGAGATAATAATCAACTGATGCAAGTGACTATTGTTGAAAAATATTTCTAACTCTAGTTTTACTTTGACAGTATTTTATAATCAAGAAAATGATGAAAACCAAGCAAGATAATAATCAGCTGATGCAAGTGACTATTGTTGAAAAATATTTCTAACTCTCGTTTTACTTTGACATTATTTTATAATCAAGAAAATGTGGGAAAGAAGGCTATCTTACAAGCCCATTAGATGAAGTTGGGGTAGATTTTATGGTTTGAAGCTAACTAAAACAAGCTATATGAGCACAACCCAAATGGGATCGTACTGGCATAACAATCACAAAGCAATATCAAAAAGCATGGATTTACTATCAATTGCAGGAGTCAGCTCAAACTAAACTCAAGTTGACCTCCTCCTATAGTCATGACGGTTCACTGTGGATTGAACTAATATAAATAAGCACTTCATCTCCCTATTTGGCACTGAATTTGGTGAAGAAAAAGAACTGGTCAATAGGAACAACTCAGTGATAACAAATGCAGACCTGAGCCCTAAAACGAAAGGAGGCCGCATTAAATAGACCTATTCTAAAGCAGAGACCAAAGTTTTTCTTCTGTGATATTGCTATTTTAACCTAATGTTTTTCTTATTTGAAAGTGTCATGAGTGATAACCTGCAAGAAAGATATCAAACAACAACTTGGAATATGGGAACAATGTCATTTCATTGAAGAACTTGTTTCAATCAGGAAGTGAAATGTGATTGCTGACAAACATTATGTATGTATCGAACAACAGATCATTTAATATTATTGCAGATAGAGATAGATAATCAAGATATCGCAAATTGCAAATAGATAAATTCCTATGTATTGCACGCAGTTCGATGCCCAGCCTGGAAACCATAGAAATACGGTGCTGGAATATGTAATGTTCACATTCTTATTGGTAGTGTTTCACATTCTTCATAATTCACTGCACCTCTTTTAGTGTTTCACTTTCTTATGGGTAGAAAATTAAAAGCATCAAAACTGTTCAAGCATCAAATTCCGATAAATAATCTTAAATCTTCCCCTTGCAGTTTGAGTTATGAGTAAATTTGTTCTTTCTCCATGTCAATACATAACCCCATCGCATGGCCAGACACGCTTAAATCTTCCACTTGCAGTTTGGGTTATCAGTAAATTTGTTCTTTTTCCAGGACAATACGTAATTCCAATGCATGGCCATCCACGCATGGCAGTCTGACCACTTCTCATTGTTGATAATAACAATAGACAAGAAAACGATGGACATAAAGAAAACAAAAATTATTCATAATAAGAGTTTAGTTTACCTGTTTGCACAGATTTAGTATCATCAAAAATCTGTGGGGAACTTAACATTTTGAAATTTTACAATTGTAATTTTGAAGTATTCAAAATCTTAAAACTCGATAACTGAATTGTCACCTGGATTTTTAAAAAAATTGAAACACCAAAAATTTTGAAACAAATTTCTAATTTTTTTACGGTCTCTGTGCTTCCTTCTTTTCTATCTCTTGTTTCAACTAAAACGATTTATCAACTGCGGCATTCACATTACGGAGGCAACATTCACATTCCAGAGGCGGCATTCACATTGACGAAATCGCTACATGCCACAGTTTCTTATTGTGACTAAGAATTCAAATGGACTCTACCTATAGAATTCAAATGGACTCCACCTGTAACTCCTAGGTAAAAAGTGCACAGATGTAGAGCGGAGTTTTTTTTAAGTGTATTTTAATGTTTTAAAACATTTTTTTTTTATTAAATTGGACGGTTGATTTTTGTTCAATCGTCTAACAAAAGATCTAACGGCTATGGCTACGATTAGGACAGGAGGACATTGGGGGAGTTGATTTCAGAGGGAAACGCCTTACGGTGTAATTATACCTTTTTTACAATGTGGTATATCAATATCCATAACCATCACGTCCATTGTGATAAAATATACACGAAATATTAAGAGATATTGGTGCAAAAAAATTCAAATAATTAATTATTGATGATGATGATAATTAATGTTTACTAAGACCAATGCGGTCTATTAGATTTTAAGAAGGAGAATCTAATTGTAATTATTTAGGATCTTATTTCTCTGCTAAAAAATAAAGGAAATAAGCTCACCAGGATCACTATAGTTGCGCTGACTTAGTAAGTCAAGAAGATTGGCTCTAGAGACAGACAGGCCAAAGAGGGCTACGAACGCTCAAAAATCAAAGTGCTTAGAATGACTTCAACCCAAGACCAAAGCATAGATCTCCTTGTTCTGATCGCGGAGGTGCGAACGGTTGGTCAATCCGAGCTCATATGAGGGAGAACGAGTGAGTCAAAGTTTTGGTCAAAGTTGTGCTGTGGGTCAGATTTAAGTGTCCTACAATTTGACCGACCCCGAGACATAAAACTTAGCTCTCGAAATCAGTCAAAATTATGGCTTCGTTAATTTGCCCAATATCCTTTATTTTCTAAAACTTTTAAAATTACCCCCACTTCAAAAAAAAAAAATAAAAAAAATAAAAATAAAAATTATAAATGACGTGGGGGGCCACCACCCTCGCCACCCCAAAAAAACTACATAACAAAAAAATATTAAAAAAAGGGACAAGCGACCATGACCCCACCGTCCCTAGAACCTTAACATTTAAATTTGGCTCGGCGGCCATCACTGAGATGAACCCTCCACCTGCACCACATACATATTAACCAAATGTTAAGGGGGTGCGCTGGCCATCTCCAGTGTACCAGGGCCACACCCCAACAAACCTCACACTAAAAATAAAACATGACTTGGGAATATTGGTTAAGGGTGTCGGCAGGGGTCGAACTCACCTAACCCATGTGGCTGGCCCCCAAGCGATCGGCCCCATTAATGCGGGATCTGGTACCAACGAACCACAACCATAAAATAAAACGTCAGTTCAAAGATTAATGCGCCCA
>APFE030138858.1:9475-21728 GCA_000404065.3 Pinus taeda | reverse complement strand
TTTAGCGCGGTAAATGCCTGTTGTGCTTCCTCGGTCCAGAAGAAGGAATTTTTCTTTAGGAGTTGAGTGAGGGGCTTCACTATGCGACCATAGTTGCGGACAAATTTACGATAATATCCTGTGAGACCCAAAAATCCTCTCAATCTCTTCAAAGTCTTAGGTTGAGTCCATTCTTGCATTGCCTTGATCTTTTTGGGGTCCACCTTGACACCTTCACGCCCCACAATGTGGCCCAAATACTCAACTTCTTCCATGCCAAACGCACACTTAGACATCTTGACAAATAATTTATGCTTGCGAAGCAGTTGCAATAGTAGATCTACATGCTGAAGATGTGTCGCCCAGGTGCCACTATAGATGAGAATGTCATCGAAGAAGACAAGGACAAATTTTCTGAGATATGGTTTGAGGATGTGATTCATAAGACTCTGAAAAGTAGAAGGGGCATTACAGAGACCAAATGGCATGACCAGGAACTCATAATGGCCTTCATAAGTTCTGAAAGCCGTCTTGGGAATGTCGACTTCCTTCATGCGAATTGGTGGTAGCCGGAGCGAAGATCCAACTTGGTGAAGAATTGAGCCCCATTGAGTTCGTCCAGCAAATCATCAACCACCGGAATGGGAAATTTATCTTTGACTGTTAACTTGTTGAGGGCCTCCTGAAGTCAGGACACATCCGCCACTCCCCATCTTTCTTGAGCACCATAACCACTGGGGATGAATAAGGACTGATGCTGGGACGAATGAACCCTGCTTCCAAAAGTTCCTTGATGATTTTTTCTATTTCGTTCTTTTGGGTGAACGGATATCTGTATGGGCGCACATTTGGGGGTTGGGCCCCTGGAACCAAGGTGATGCTATGATCATGTTCCCTCGCGAGGGTGGAACTCATGAGGCTTGTCAAAGATCGTTCGATGGGTATTTAAAAGCTGTTGCATCTCAGGATGAATTGGCAGAGGTCTGGTTTCGACTACCTGGATTGCATTAAATTGTGCTACTACTCCATGATGGCCCTTTTTTAACAATTTTCCATCCGATGCGAGCTGATGACAGAGGGTGCTCCCGCCTGGAGGCCACGGAGGGTATGTGTGGAGTTGTTCTGCTTAAAACTCATATATAACTCCTGGAAATCCATTGTGATTGGCCCAAGGGTGCGGAGCCATTCAGCACCTAGGACAATGTTGCATCCCCCCATGTGTATGGCAAACATGTGGGTTTTCAACTGATAATCCCCCATTTGAAGTTTGACATTTTCACAACGGCCTTCACATTTCATTGTGCCCCCATCTGCAATTTGGACCTGGAAGTTAAAGACTGCCCATACAAAACAATGTGCTGCTTCCGCGATTTTTTGATGGATGAAATTATGGGTACTTCCACTATCAATCAAGACTATTACTGGGCGATGTTTAAGAAAACCCCTAATTTTGAGAGTTTGAGGGGAAGAGATTCTTGCCAACGCATTGAGCGAAATAACTGGGTCGTTAGATACAATCTCCTTTTGGTTGTCTTCTTCTATCGCCTCCTGTTCCTCAAGAGGTGGATCTTCCTCAGTGGAGCTGTAGTGAGTGGCATCTATTTGAAAAAACTTGGGCTCCTTGCATTTATGACCAGGGGAATATTTTTCATCACAGTAGTAACATAGTCCTCGCTTCCTTCTCTCAGCCGTTTCCTGAGGTGATACCTTTGGACCTTAAGTGTCTGAGTTGTGGTATGAGCTTGTGGGGGACGACCTTTAATGGGGAAATTGGGGCGGCTGTATTGGGCTGTTATGGCACGTTCCACCTTACGGGCTACCTGGCAAGCTTCCGTCCATGTGGGAGGGTGGTGGAGTAGAACTTGAGCTTTGATGGCTTCTTTAAGACCACTGATAAAACCTTTTGTGTAGAACTCATCGGAGAGTAGCTGAGTGTGGAAGGCTAAGGCTTCAAAAGCGGTGATATATTCATCCACTGTACCCGTCTATCGGAGCTTAGTTAGACTACCCAAAAAGGAGTCTCCCTGTTCAAAGCGATCTCGAATAGCTTTGGTAAATTGGACCCAACTCGAAAAAGGTACATTGCGACGTTGATGCCATTCCGCCCATTGCCATCGTTGACTGTCCAAGTACATGGTCGCCACTCTAATCTTAGTCCAATCATCTTGGAGATGATTTAATTCAAAATACTGTTCCATTTGTGCTAGCCATGCGGACGGGTTAGAACCGTCAAATTTCTGCATATCCAACTTGGGAGGTCGCTGACTGAGGTGGTGGATGGGTGCGCCAGGCGTGAGGAGAGTGGCTAGACTCACCCTCATGGTCATTATAGTGGTCCTCGAGAGTTGGCTCCTTGCCCTTAATGAGTGCTTGCCGTACCATGTTACATAGGTCGTCAAGCGTATTTTTGAGCTCGTTCATATTTGTTTCAAGTTTTTCTAGTCTTTCATTGGCCATTGCTTGAGCTCTAGTTGCTACCATACACCAACTTGCTGAAAAATTGGGACCGCAAAAGAAAAAAAATTGTGCAGAAATTGAATGGTACCACCGTGCTCAGCTCGTTGTCCTGATGCTGATGGGCTAGATCACAAATAAGTGCTTCGGAAGATCCCAGACTTTTTTTTTTTTTGGAAAACTCCTAACGGAGTTTTACTCCTTCTTGATCAATACTGCAGTCGTCAAATCCTCAAAATGTCACTGCCGCCAAAAGTCCTGCGATAATTATAGCCAGGCACAGGAACCCTTCACCACTACTCCGATCTGGTGGATCTGAGAGATCTGGATCGTGGATCACTGCTGCTACTGATCGGATAGAGCGGCGGGACTGATGTCTGCTGCTGCTGCACTCGCTGATCTGGAATAAATGATGTGCGATCCCCCGATAGAAAGGGAACTATGGTCTTGAGGAGTGTCAGGTGCTACAGATCGCAATATACATAAGGGTCTGACAGTAGTACTCGGCCCAATGTTTCAGGGCTCTAACTAAGGAAGATCGACCGTACCCTTACGTACAACTCGACTACCCTATCGTACGGGCGAGTAATCTCTCCGAGTGCTGTTCTCGGTGTACTATAGCCACAAGACGGCTGAAAGTTTATCTATGGCGAGGCTTCAAGGTAGCTATGGGGCTTCCTATATACCCATAGGGTACGTGGAAGACAGTCCGTGCGCGGTTCTGTCTAATGCACTACTACTCGAAGGGGTACCCACATGGGTTACAAGGGAGTCCAATAGACATGACCACCTCTTGTATTTCTTGTGTGCATGCCTCCCCAAATCTGCAGGTTTATGCGCTTAACGATAGATCCCGTGGTTTAAAGACGCCGGAACACGTCTCTAGCCAAAAAAAATTTTGCTAAAATTTGGAGATCCCACCGAGCCCTGGAAAGTGCTCTGATACCACTTGTTATGCTTCTTAACCTGCAAAGTAATACCGAACTGAGAATATGTGAAGAAAAAATACCTAGAACATAGAATATGCGAAGAAAATATACCCAGAACACATAATAGCAATGATTTTATTACTCAGAGAGAAATGTTCACAGGCCTCTTCGAGGGGGCAACCTCCAATAGAGCAGAGCTCGATTACAAAACAGGACACGATACTCCTCGCAGGGAGTCTCTATCCTTTATATATGACTCATACATGCAATACCACAGGCCAATACCATGGGTTTTATTAATACCGTCTATCTAATACTACTGCCCATTTACCCTTAATCTACTACTACCGCCCATTTGCAACTAACTGTGGTCCCGTCATTAATTGCGGATTAACCACTTACAAATATTAATATGGGCTTTATTGACTCTTGACTATGATGTGATCCCATGACATCAATAAGGAGGTTAGGGTGGGACCCTAACAATTTCCCACCCAGTGCGCAAAGCATGCCTTTCGAGTTTGCGGACCACATGCGGTTCACTTGTCCCTGTGCACCTGGTTATCAGCTCTTGTAATCCCTTAACCGCCTTATTATCACGTAGCAAATTTATACATGTCTCTAAAAAGGTAGTTAGCATAGAGGGATCCATTTCCGGCCTAGGTTGATTCTTACTACCTGGAGTAGAGACCTCCATGAAGCTCTTCTTAGCTTCCATAAATGATTCCTTCATGCATTCCAAGTCGAACTCAGGTTGCTTTGTAGGGGCCTTGCACACCCATGTATTTCTTCAAGTTGTTTCCCTTTATCTTCCCCTATGGCTGTGCAACTTCTGAGCATCATGTTCATGTTGGGGTCTTCTTCACATGGGTGAGACCTCATCATTTGGACGTTCTGCATTGGCGTAGGTTGTGCTACCCTTTTCTTGCATATCTATGCTATCAGCGTTGGTCAATCTATCATTTTGTGATTGAACTTATCATATTAGGAACACGATATCCTAGTTGGGTTGGTACAGTCATGCGCGTAGTGCCTAGATCCTCCACAATTGTAGCAGATTAATTGTCCACGGCCTCGTCCAGGTCCCATTCCTCCTCGTCCTCATCCTCACCCTTGGAACCCACCGCACGCTATTGCTGCGGCTGGATCCTGACCTCGCGTCTTAGTATGCATCCTGTAGGTAGGTGTTTTATCCATCAACAGTTCATAACTCTGACAGTCTTGTTCATCGTGGCCCACTGATCTACAAAAATTACAAAATATTTGTTGTGGGGTCTGTGTAAACTTCTGTCCGTTGTGTGCTTTCCTCCCACCTGATAGATCGCACACCAAAGTGTAGGTGCCGCACTTGGTCCTGCCTACGCCTCTGGTCTCAACGACATTAGCCCTCCTCCTGTCAAATAGTTCATGAATACCGAACAATGATCCTTATCGTTGCCCTGGCTTCTATATTCTATGCACCACACTTCTTCTCGCGCTTCTGGCTGGGGCACCCTATCCTATTTCAAGCTCTGCATCTCTAAGCATAGGTTTTGTAGTTGCATGTGGATTCACTGAACTCCCAACCCCAGATCTTGTGTTGGAATTTCATGCAACCTCATCGCTATCTCTAATGCTTCATCCTAGGTTGAGATCTTCTGTTGTGACAGCGCTGTCCTTAGATGTGGTGTCAAAGATGCCACAAACTACGCGTGGTGCTATGCATATGTCAATGTCATGTTAGCTTTGCGGATCGTGCTCTTCAAGCACTGATCCGGATCCCATGGAGCCTCACCTAGAAGCATAACAATTTCCTTAAATTTGATGATTGACTGAGTTTTTGATTTCGGGCGGCTAAGCTCTTTTATTCAATGCATCTTGGATCTCCGCTATTCTAGCATTAGGATGATTGCTAGAGTGCTTAATATACCACGTCAACACACGATCCTGCAATGCACTCACCAAAGTATCTTTTTTAATATTATCATCCATAACGGCTTGAGCTTCCTATACTGCCTTTACCACAAACCATAACTGGTCTGGTTCGTCATATACTACACCTCTAAATATGGGAAACTTGATCACATTCGCCATTCCAACCCTTGAGGGTGGTGGAGGAGGGGTGGGTGAAGATGGGGTTGATATAGATGAAGTGGGTGATGGCATTGGTGGAGGTGGTAACTGTGGAATGCGCTGCTTTATCTACCAGACCGCACTTCTTGGAGAGAATCTCGTAAGCTCCTCAAGAAGAGAATCTCGTAAGCTCCTCCTCGCCTTCTCGCAAAAGTGAAATCAGGGGACTATTCTCTAATCCTTCAATCCCTTGGTAGCCTCTTCCACTCCGCGTTACCCCAGACATCAATGGATTCACATAACTCGTTTTTCACATAACAACATTTTAATCCAGGTATTCAATCATTTGAGATACTTTCCCCGCAGTCCCTTGAGAAAATTCCTTCCACTTCGTTGTAGCTCATGGTTGTATCTACCGTGAAATTAGTGATAAACTCTTCTATTACCTGATCTAGCCAATGATCTGCTACCCGCGTGATCTTATCTTTAGATGCTTCTAGCCTGCGTACCAACTCCGGATTCCATACGATGGCCTGTTAAAGTCTGCACCTCCCCTGACTGTCAGCTAGTCTCGTGATCCACTCATACAATTCTGTCGAGAAGGACACAAAGAAGATCTCGTGGATTTATGTGTATAAGTAGAAATCTAGCCACCTCTCTTCAGATATCTGCGGAGTTTTGTTTTCCTGTACCATGAACTCATGGAGCTTCTGATCCAACCAATCTTCAATATCTTTCTTTGTAAGTTTCCAGTGTTTTAACATCAGACATCCCTTAGGTAGATCCTAGTCTCGGCAATCGAACCATTTGTTGGCTTGATGGGGCCTAAACCAGGGTCTGAAGTCTTTTAGCCAAACAAATCTCGCACTATCGACCCTTTTGGCAATAGTTCGTGGAGCGCAAACTGAAGTCTCACCTAAGGTAGTATGGGAGGGTGCTAGAACTCGGTTTCCGCACACTAGGGATGTCTTGATGAGTACTGCAAGGGTCGCGAACCGATCTGCACACTTTTGCTCCCTTTCACAACAATTTGGCCTTTGCGAAGCTCAGTGATGAGGCGCTTCTTAGAATGTTATTATTAATGTAGTTATTATAGATCAGATCTAATTTGTAAAGTCTTTAACCCAACATTCAACAGTGATAACCAGTGTGCATAACCATAAATCTCACTGATAATCATAAACGCAGAACATAAGCATAAACATATAGATCCACAGTCAAGGCACAATAATTTAGAAACACTTATCTTTATTACTCTTCTTTTCAGTACAATTAGTTCCACCCTGCGCACTCAGCTGCAGGGGTCTACGCACACAGCGACGGACTCTACCATGCCTCTATGTACACAGTTGTAGAGCCTTCTCTAACTACTACTACCCATGACCCGTACTTACATACTTAGAGTGAATATTTCCTTCACAAACCCATAATACATCAGATCTTAGCCAAAAGCTACCTTCTATCCTTAAACTCTTACTATATTTATACCTTCCCATGGTCCACAAACCATGCGTAGGCCAACTTGCTTTCTATTATTTTACATTATTTTTGGGTGGACAACCCTTTGACTTGACCCATAACAATTCTTGCTCCGTGCGCTTCGCGGAGCCTTTACCATACTATTACCCAAAATTGTGGGCTTTAAGCCCCAAAACCTTTATGCAGGGGATCCGCTACCCAACAAGTTTGACAATGGTGAACTTGTTTTATTTTTGTTTCTTTCTCCCAATGTTAGCGCTCTGATTCTATCACTTCTTGATAATGAATGGGGACTCAAAGTCCTTCATGCCCACAAAAGGGTTTGTTCCATGTTCTTCCTCCTCGACAGCTTTTGTGTCGACTATGCACTCTGTCTCTAGCACAGTGGGTTCCTCCAGGTCAATCATGACCTTCTTTGGATCTATATTGGGGTCTTTCCTTGGGTCTTTCTTCCCATCCTGTGTCTCTACAATGGTCTTTCTTGTGCCTGCTACTGTCATTGTGTCAGCCGAGGTGAGCCAATCACTCGACCACATACTAATAATAGCCAAAATATGTTTTTCTGCTACCCGATATGGCAACACATGCTAGTCTTCCATCAAATCCTTCTTGGCATAGATATATACATTGTCAAAATCGGCCTTGAACTTTGCAACATTGAAGTACAAAGAAAATAGGGCAGCTAATAACCACGAACGTTGGTTAATCACCATACGTAGCTCTATTTCGAACAAAACCCAAAACATCTTATTCTCCATGGCCCTTGTATGGTCTTTGGATTCCCACAATGAGGCATATCGTGCAGCTTCATAGATATCTGTGTCCACTCTGGGGAATTTTGATTCCTCCGGTGCTCTCCAAGCTACTAATGAAATTAGAAGTAACAGCCATGCATAATGACACAACTTTAATTCCTCCTATGCTTCATGTCAATCATCTAGGAATTCTTGACACTGGTACCTTGCTTAGTTGAATTGGACCCCCTAGCTATATTGCAAAACCAAGGAGACAACAGGGGCCAACACTTCATCTGCGTGGCACTTTCTCATAATCTTCCCAGCCAAAATAGAGGCAAAAAATCACACAACTAAAATAGAGGTAGCAAGACAAAATCAAAGTCACTCTTCATTTTATCTGCTAGTTTCTTCTCCTATGACTTGCCTACAAAAGCATTATCTGGATTCGCCCCTTGACAAGGTAGCATGGTAATCTGTTTGATTAGCATATCATCATTAGGGATTGGCATCTCGAGCCAAAGACACTCATTGTGCACCAGAGCCAGCAATTGGCGCACACAGATAGTATTGATATTACTACACCAAAAATGCGGGACATATAGCATGTTAGACAATCTCGCATGCTAAATTCTAGTAGCCCACTTCATTGGTTCAACTTGTGTGACACCTGCTTCTTCATAATAGATGGATTTTAGGTACTAGCTGGGTTCAAACTATGGGTATTTACTGCGATAATTTAAATCCCAATATTCCATTTTCAGGTATGGTACCCAAGACAAACAATTCACCCTCAATAGGTACATCTTCAGGTAAGAGTGGAGTGAAAACCTTATATTTAATAACGTTTGAATCCTTCCTGACCTTGGATGTTGAATTCTGTGGTGGAAAATATGGAGGAAACCTGGAAACAAGTTCTACTTCTTTGGTGTTGATGTCTTCAACGACACTGGCCAATTCCTCTGCATCCAAGTCCTACGGTTCCTTTGGCTTCATTTTTTTATCCATCCTGCCCTTCTGTCTCTGCTCAGTTGGAACTTTTCGTGGAGATTGCCAAACCAGGGTCTGCTGCAGATTTTTATGCTTCTTAGCTTTTGTTGCTGAGGCAGAAGGCTACTTTCTAGGGGTCTTGGTGCCATAGTATGGGAAAACGATGAAGAAGTCATGATATATCCAAGCCCTCTCTACAAGAATTCCCTCTCTAATTCTTCCCAATTCCACTTAGACATCCAACAATTCTCTCATGTCTCACTTAGGTGTAAAATAAAAAAATAAGCTCTCTGAATGAAAAGTGTCCAAATGTGGAGAGAGGTTCCATATTTACAGCCTTTTTAACTCAAACCACTTGATTCCCTCTATATCTCTCTCATTAATGCGTTTTTGGCGACCTCAACTCAGGCAAGAACACTCATTGAGTTTAAGCATATAATTAAGTGGAGGAAAAGAAAATTACAAGGATTCCCCTAGTAACGTCAAGCGAACCGGGAAGAGCCCAACTTGAAAATCGGGTGGTAGCGTCACGTGAATTGTAGCTTGTATAAGTGTCCTCAACAAAAGAATTGGGCCAAGTCCCTTAGAAGGGAGTGCCTAAGAGGGTGACAGCCCCATCGGGCCGGGACCCTACCGTATGACAAGGCATTGTTGGCGAGACATGTTGTTTGGGAATGAAACCTTAATTAGGTGGTAAATTTCGTTCAAGGCTAAATATAGGCAAGAGATTAATAGAAAACAAGTACTGCGAGGGAAAGATGAAAAGGATTTTGAAAAGAGAGTTAAAGAGTGCTTGAAATTATCGAGAGAGAAGCAGATGGAGGTTATGAAACGACTCTCGATAAAAGATATCTTAGCTCTTGTTACCATGAATAACGTAAAGAAATTTCATAATTAGTGTGAATTTTAGAATCCTGTGAATCATCAAGTTTTTTAACACAATTTGCGCCAGAGGTCCTGGCAATAGGACCATTTTTTGGCTTGAGGGTGCTTGGACCCAGGTTCAAAGTTAGCTGTGCTAACCAAAAAAACCCTACACAACTAGCCCTTTCAGCAACAACCCGCTTAGCGCAATTTGAAGTCTCACCTGAGATAGTATTGTGGGATCCTAGAACCAGTTTTTTAGCTTCCAGAAGGCTACGTGATGTGGGAGTAAGGCATTTTCTTTAGTTTAAGGCCTTATCTCACCTTCATGAACCCTTATCCTCAAACTCCCCGAACCTAAAGAAATTTCCAATTAAACAGAGTTATGAGCTTCACCTAAGGGTCCAATCATGCATAAAATAACATATAGAAATAGATCCAGATCTTTGTGGAGTAATTAACACAATCTTACAGATAAATGGCATTCAACTGAGAATAGATATAGAAAACACATAAGTATATAGTTAGGACATAATGTCTTCAATACTCTTTATTATTCCAAATCTTCAATACATGTACTTTCAGAACCTGTGCACACAGCTTCAGGGGCATGTGCACTTAGCTGCGGACTCACCAAGGTCTTCACACACACAACAATAGGAGCATTCCCCTTTGGCCAAATGCAAAAATATCTCACATTACAGACTCAAAAACATATCTTGTCATGAATTGATTGCCTTAGACTTGCTAAGACTCCATTTTATATATCCCTTACCCTTACAATACCATGGTCCACAAACCATGGGTGGAGCTGAAAACAATACAAAACCTAAGGGGCTTTGACCTTCCTAAAATCCCTTGAATCCTAGTGACCTATGCACTGCATGCTCTGCTTCTTAAAATGCGAAGGAGTTTACAAAACTTAGTCAAAATTGGACCTAGAGGTCCCCGTCCCAACAATTTTCTAGATTTACTAACCTTCCTGATCTCACTCGAAAGTCATTAACCCCAACCAACATATTCTGATAAATAGGGAAATGAAGCGATCTGATAAAAAGGATCATTTTCACCGCTTTATTATTTGGGTTTGATACTGGTTGTGTAGGCAATTGAGGTGGTTGAAAGGGTGGTGGTAATGGTAATGAAGGCATGGATTGATTTTGTTGAGGCAAGGCTAGTGGCATTGTAGACCGAGCCATGGGATAAGGTGCATAAGTAGTGGGATATGACTGTGTTGGTACAGAATAGGGATAGTGATAGTGTGGTGATCCTCTCCATCCTTGTTTCCAAGGTGGAGGTGATTTTCCATACTGAAATTGATGCCCATACTGCCAAGGTTGAGAGTAATTTACATTTTCATAGGAATATGGTGGTGCATTATAACTTGAAAAATACAAAGTATTTTTAGGAGTCATACATGTACCTACCCAAGGCCATGATTTTCGTGCTCCCATAAAATGTAGTGGCCCAAGTTCCCGATGCTCTCCTTTGACTGCTGATTTCAATCCCGTATAAAAGGGCATTACCTGGTAGGATGTTTTCTTGTACATATCACACATGTTGGAAATAATACTGAGAGGGGGGGTGAATCAATATTATCTAGTCAATTATTTTCTTTTTCAAACCCAGAACATATACTCTACTTCAGTTAGAGAAAATTGCATATATATGCAACTACAGATAAGGACCGCGTATACCATACAGACTTATCATTTAAAATATTCCACAGATGTTGAACATTAATCTGTGCATCAAGATCATATAAACAGTAAACAGGAACAAAAAAATAGAGCAAAAGAAAATCACACACAAGAACACAAGATGTAAGGTGGAAACCCAATGTGGGTGAAAACCACCTACTGCAATATGTCTCTATCTTTTCAATTAGAAACTTCTTTTTACAATGATTCTGTACTGGTGCATTCCTTTACCAATACACAGGCTACTACCTGTAGAGAGCTACAACCCTCTCTCGTTTTCCAGCTTCTCCTGAAAGGGAGCTACAACCCCTTAGTTCTTGTACTAGTTGAGATACTAGTACGTAGACTGCTACCTGCAGAAGACTACAACCTTCCCTTCCTTCCAGGGATCACGTTTCATAAATTTTCAGACAGGATCCACAAATAACATCAATCAAACATCAAGAATTTATGCATCAACCAATCACCTTTTCACCAATCAAAACTGAATCAAAATAAACACTTCTCTGATGATTGTACCCAGATCATAATAACAATAATCACACCCCACTTTTGAACCCAGAAGACTGTAGCAATAAACAAAAGTAGCTAGAACATAAATCAAGAGATGTACGCTACTTCACTATTTAGAAATCTATGTACAAATCTATAAATTAATTCTTTCAAACATTCAGATATTATTTAACTCAAATTATCAGATTTATAGATCAAGCGTGCGCCACATATCGCAGATCAAAATCATATAGAGATACCACTATTCCAGCCTTAAGATTTTGACCCATCAATAGAAATTATCCTTCTCCTTGCGCTCAGGTTCCTTCTTCATTCAGATCTAGATCCACACCATAACCCAATCACAGTATTCCAGATCTAGCACTTTATCAAATATTCAATAATTCAGAAGATGCCTTGCCAAATGATCTCCTTCCTCTTTTATAGCCTTAGGCCTTTCACTATACCATGGACCAAAAACCATAACAATTCAATACCATGGACCCAATACTTGGGATCAACACTTTTGGATGCAATACCACAGACCAAAACCATAGGATAAAAAACTATCGGACTAATA
>APFE030138852.1:0-22968 GCA_000404065.3 Pinus taeda | reverse complement strand
TTCTTCTGACAAATCTTCGTTCTTTTCTACATTACAGTATTTGTACTCAGTTTCATTCTTTCTAATCCAATTTATCTTCAAGCATAGTTACTCTTCCACTTAATAAATCATCTACAAGTTTTTTATCATGTATAATTTGTAACCAATACTCATTTGAAAAGTTTAACTGTTGATAAAGTGTTGCACGTTCATCATTAAAAGCTGCATCATAGGGATTTCCCTTACTATCACATGTTACTCTATTGTGAGATACATACATACTTTCAATCTTGATCCTCGTTATGATGCTTTGAACACAATCACATTTTTTAACAACACCTTCATCAACTTTAGCTTTTTTACTCCACTTCATGTTCTACTTAATTTCCAAAATATCACAAAATACTTTTGCACTTTTTACTTCACCAAATTCATGCAAAATACTAGACAAAATCTTTTCATCTAATGTTGATATAATAATAACTATTGTTATTGCACCTATACTCTTATCTCGATTCTCGGGGATTTATAGAAGTTTCTTGAAAAAATTCCCATAAATATATTGAACCAAGTAGTCCCTCCATTTTAATTTCCCAAAGCTTAAAATCTTTACAGGAGAAAGATATCAAAACTGGCATTAGTCTCTTCAATATTGCATTGGTTTCTTCATATTCTTTGTAATGGTTAAGATTTATATCTGGCATTTCATATTTTTCCTCTACATTTTGATTCTCCATCTTAATATTTTTGAGTTCTAATCTGAACACTTTGATTCTCTTTTTTTGAAACATTTCTCAAATGCTTGCCCCTTCTATAAGTTTCACTTTTTGACCATGCTTCCACTGCGCTACAATAGCTTCACCGACAACTGCTAGGCTTTCATGCCTCTACAAATTATATAAAGGAGATCAATACTCATAGCGATGAGAAGCATTAATAATTGTTAGAAAGAAAAATATATCCATTAAAGGATGATTGGGAACCATTTACATTTCATCTTCATCGAGGATAATTTCTTAAATGGCTAATCTGTGCAAGTTGCAACTCGCAGAGCAATAAACACAACTACGTCTCACTACAACACAAAAGGGGGTTTTAAGACAATTTTTGGGTAAACTGTCTTAACTTGAGACAAGAGAAAACTTGTGTATCATCTTAAATATTGTCTTTAAGTGGGTGTCTGAAATCGAATTTTCTTAAAATATTGTCGCTATAAAGACAATATATAACAAAAGCATTTTTGTCTCTCCAAAGACAATTTCATTTGTGTCTCTCTAGAGACAATATTTGGAATTCAAGACATATTGTCTTTAAAGACATAATGTCAATGATCCTAAGTATTGTCTCTCTAGAGACAATAAAAAATTACATTGAAAGATAATAATACATCACTTTTATCTATTTAGAGACAATATAAAATAATGAATATAGAAAAATATATCACCATTGAAATAAGCCAATATTCAAAGTATTTAATTCATACTAAGACACAATGGAATCGAACCACTAATATTCTGCTTATAAAGAACGTTCTCTACCATTGAGCTAGCACCCTTTAAAGAATTATGTGAGAGTCATGGTAGTCCTTGAAATTTCATATATAGGCATTGATTTTAAAACTAGCAATTTCACCGAGAGGTGCAAAGGAATGTCAATAGAAGTAGGAATGTGGAAGCCAATAAGCAAGTGAAATATATGGAAAGTGAAATATAATCGAAATTTGATTTTCTATATATCTTCTAAGCATGTAGCAAGGAGGTTAAATTTAAGAAGAAAGTTACACTAAAATAAATATCCCATAACATTGGAAATATTTATAGGCACAAAGTATATCAGCATTTGGGAGAATCCCAAAAAAATGAAAATTTTGTAAAGATGTTACAGAAATCCAAAGGAACAATGGAAATCATGTGTTTCCTAATGTTGTGGATGTCCAATTTCCCTTGATCACTTGGTAATGTGCAATTACAAAAGATGCAAAGACACCATATCAATCATTTTTACCCCACCTTGCTTGTCAAATCAAACTTTTGGAGTACATGTTCCAACATTTTATAGGCTACTTGACAAGAAGAAAAGATAGAGAAACCAACGTAACCCATTGCTAGAAATTTATCAACAATTCAAATATTGTTGGAAGGAAGCTAGAAATTGATCAACAATTGCAATCTTCTTGGAAGGCAGTAGTTTAATATTACTACAAGATTGAATTTTTCTTTTTTAAAACTGGATATTATCCATCTCTAATAATCAATAGTTGAAAAACTATTTACCGAAGGACCTTCCCAAATAAGAGATAGTGCCCCCAATATTCATAAGCTTTCATTTATGAATTTTATTTTTATAAAACTAGTTATTATCCATCTCCAATAATCAATACTTGAAAAACTATTTACCAAAGACCCGCCCAAATAAGAAATAGTTTCCCTAATATTCATAAGCTTTCATTTATGATTAAGCCAAGTAGGGGATTCATCTTGGCCAAAATGAAACCCTATTGTTTCCTCCCTAACAACTACTCTTGCTCCTTTTGCAAAAGTGTAGGATAAAAAATTAGTAACCTCCATAAACTATTGAATCAACGAATTTGTTAAATCTGAGGCATCTACAAAGTGAAAATTTGGATATATTACAATACATATCTGAAATTTGATATCATATGAATAAATTATATAAAATAAATAATGAAAATATTTTACAATTGAAGTTTCTATGGCTGAATGTCAATTCTCCAAAACCTTTATTAGAGGTAAAAACACTTCGATATTTTTCCCAAAGAATATCGAATACTAAAATAATGAGATGGATATTGCAAGTTACCTTTAAACTGGCATTCATTACTCATTCCAACCACTGAAATGGTCTATATATCAATGCATGTTTTGTACATAGTAAAATTGGTCAGCTTTTAGGAGCTCTTTATAGTGGAAAAGTTCTTGGACTAGCCTGGTGATCTTACAACAGTGTGAAAGGCTTCACCTAACACTCAATCCATTGCCTACATCCCATCAACATGTAGCACCATTTTGTGATATTTCTTCAAGCAAGTATCCAATCTTTCAAAAGTTAAATACCTTCCCTAAGATTGTATCTAGAGACAACAAGTCTTGTTGCTATATGTTTTGTTTGATAAACAGAAGCAAAGAAACAAAATTTGGGAAAAACTATCTTGTGTAATGGTAATTGTGTCCTTCGACTCTAGGTAACAAGATACTAGAAATAAAAGAGAATAGTGGGGCATGAAACTAGATCACAATAGTGCTTTCCAATAGTAGGGCTCGCACTACCAAGCAAATACAATTTTACATTACCCATGTCTTCTCATAAAGACTGGTTGGGCTTTGATCCTAAATGTAGCAAGGTCAAGGATCAACTTTTTGTTAATCTAGTGTTGATCATCTTCCAATACTTGGAGTATACATTTTTGATGCAAGAGGCTAGAGATTAGGAATCAATCAGTTTTCTTTCTAAGATGGAACCACATACATATAATTGTCTCTTATTTTAGTATCACCAAAAATCCCCACAAGAACACATTTCATCCTTGAAATGATGATATCGACTGGCATCGCTCACAATAAGTTCTCGCCCTACACTTTAAGAAATGAGTTTGGAATAAATTTGACAATAACCACAAATGAAAAGATTCTTGATGATTCGAATAGGAATTCTCCAAGAATACTAATAAGCCCAAATGCAATTGCTAATTTATCACTATGATCGGATACAAATTGTTCTTTCTTCTCATCCTCTACGTCATGCAAAACAAAGTTTGTATTGGGCACATAACTTTCCTCCTTCATCAACTTGGTTAATTCCTCTAGCTTCTCATATATCACTTTTATTTGTGGTTCCTTCTATATTTGACAATGAAACTATGAACCCTACCTTTGACCTCAATCCAACTGACTCATGGTTACTTTTTTCAATCCTTTCTCTTTCATCCTTTTCTTCACATTTGTGAGACAATCCCACCTTCTATTTGTAGCATATATATTGGACAAAAGCACATATGCTAGAGCATCTTGTGATTCCAACTTGAGAATATGTTTTGTTTCTTGTTTCCCTAAATCCACATTCCCATGGTTTCTACAGGTAGACAACAAGGTCAAACATACCAGAGAATTTCGGTCAGACAACATTTTATATATTAAATCTTCAGCCTCATTCAATTTTCCAGCACGACCAAGAAGGTAAACCATACACACACAATGCTCCATTGTTAATGTAATGCCATAATCTCAATCAACGGAATCGAACAACCTATGCCCTTCATCCACTAATCCAATGCTACTGCAAACTGACATAAAAAAAATAAAAAAATAAAATAAAATAAAATAAAAATCTATATTATTTGGCTTCGTATGTACTTGTTGCATTTGGACGAAGAGTTGGAGAGCCTCCTACCATATCGATGATGTGCAAATATAGAAATCATTACATTCCACAAGGCAACATCACATTCACATTTTCTGGAAAATGCTTTTTGTGCATCTCCTAAACTTCCACACTTTGCATACATGTCAACAATGGAATTTGAAACAGAGATATGTGATCCCACTTTGGATAGCAAAATAATGTACCTTCTTTCCAATTTCTAGTACTTCTAGGTTGGCACAAGAACGAGTCACACTGGAAACACTAAATTGATCTGACTTTGAGCCTACTTGTAGAATTTGGCCAAAGGTTTTCAATGCCTCTTCCGAGTGCCCATTTTGGTTATATCATGTAATCATGTTAGTCCATGAAATCAATTTGCATTCAAGCATTTTATTAAAAACCTTACAAGAAGACTTGATGCTTGTAAACTTTGTATACATATGAGGAAGAGATGTCGCAACCCAGATATTCGACTCATAGCCAGTTTTGATTATGCAACTATGGATGCATTCACCTTGTCCTACATCTGTGAGGCTCACACATGCCCTGAGAGCACTGGATAAAGTGAACTCATCTAGCTCTATACCCACAATATGCATTTGACCAAATAGTTTTAGGTGCTCCTTGCCATGATCATTTAGCATGCATCCCACTCTTATTTCATTCCATGAAACAAAATCTTGAGCAAACATTCTCTTAAAACACACGAAACACATCAACTCTACTATTGCATTTTCCATACATGTCAACAAGGTCATTTTGCCTGAAGACTTATGTCCAATCCAGTCTTGATGATATAAGAATGAACCATATTTCCATGTTTTAGGGTTGTTAGGTTGGAATAGGAAAAAGGTATACTTTTGAAGGTACACTCTTTTGCACCGGCTCTTGTCCCAAACATTTCACCCCCAAGAGAGTTTGAAAGCCTTCTTGCCACGCTCATGTTGAGCATATATATAAATCGTTGCAGTCCATGATACATTTCATATAGGAATTCCCTCTTATATGAAGTGGGCTACTTAAAAGAGAAAATATTTAAAGAACAAGAAAGTAAGCATGATATAATACCTCAGAAGGAAAATTAGGCAAGCAATAAAAGTAGAAATGTTAACAAGTCCGAAATAGAGCATATCCAATCCTAACAAATGTTAGTTTAAATAAAAAAAGCAATAGAAAAGCTCTAAGTGACTAATTGAAATGACGATTGTAAAAATAAAAACATGTAAAATTCACTTGGTTTGGGCAAGGAATACAAATTTTTCATCTTCAACAATTATGACATGATTGAATTAGAATAATGGTAAATAATTGTATTCCTTCAACTATCACATAAAATTCAATGAGAGAACTAAATACACTTAAATTAGACCATTATGTGTTGTATACCTGGACCCTCAAAATATATATCCCCACCCAGCAAAAATAGAGGGAAGAGAGAGAAGAGAGAATTTGTACTTTAATAGATTTCTTCATATTAGAACTAATCTTGAAGGTACTATAAATAAGGGGTGTGAGAAAACAGAAGCTTAGCTTAGTTTTCAGTAATATTTGAAAACAGAAGCTTTAATAGCCCATGACAGTGACATCAATTAATTTCAACTTTTAAGTCTGTTGTGCCTCGGACATTCATTGTTATATGGGAACCACGATAACAAAATGCAAAGCTATTAAAAATAAAGTGATCTTTATTTATCTCCCTTCTGTTTAATTTTTTTTCTAAGTTGTTCTCAACTCTTTGATGTAAACTCAAAGTAATATCAAGAATATTTAAAATTTTAGAAGTAAACTAAAGTTTAAAGTTATCTAAACTAAATTATGTCTAAATTCACATGTTTCAATGGTTTCTCTATGCATTTTGATGGTTTATGGGCATATATATACTAAATTTATAATTGTGTTTTTCCGTACTAGCTTTCTCTTTTCATTTTCATGGCTAATGAGAGTATATACTACAAGTTTACTTGAGGTTCTCCATACCATATTTCGTTTGTTTTTGTCGATATTTCCCACTTTCCTTTGCTTTGCCATGAACGGGATTTTACCTTTTTTGGAGTTAATAGTGCAATTCCCATGTTTTTAATGTGTTCACTTATAACTATGACTAAGAAAAAAACACACTTTCTCTTCTTTTCACCCCATCTTGAATGGAAAAGTGAGGAATAAAAATACATGAAAGGCCCACACATGAAATTTGTCTATGCATGTTTCCATGTGATTTGATATGCCTAGTCATTTCCAACCTGAAACTTTAATCATCGTTGTAATTTTAACTCCACAAACTCATTTCACTTATAAAAAAACCCTTATATGGATGCACTTAATAATGGGGCATCTCTCACCATATGGCCATGAACTTAATATGGATCCCCAAGACTGACGGGGCCATTCCCAAACCAAACATTACCCCACTACTTGTATGACCATTTTGAAACATAGAAACTTATTTTAAAACCTTTTCATCAAAAATGCTTGGAGTTTCGCAAATTAAAGTTAAAATTTATCTTGATGGCAACTCAGTACCCTGACTAAGTTGGAAATTTATCTTAGTTGAATCTCGGATACCCTAATTAAGTTGAACTTTATCTCAATTGCATCTCAGATGTCGTAACTAATTTGAAATTTATCATACATCCTAAGTTGGAATTTATCACGGTCGCATTACATATTCCATGCCTTAATACATAACAGTAAAATCCACCATTTAATTTCAAACTTAACATAAGTTAGAAGTTTGTTTTCACCAAGCCACACACAAGCCTTAGATTTGATGAATATGCTTCAGCATGACAGAATATATTAATTTTACCAACTCTATGTTGAAACAAATAGCACCATAAGAAGCATTCACAGATTTTCCTATCAACCCAAAATTTTATTGGGATACTAAAACATCATGGAATAATTATGTATAATTAAAACCATGGTGAGAAGAAAAGAGATTGCATGTATCTTGAATCACATAATGGAACTCAATTCTAATTGAAATATTTCCAAGCAAAAATATTAATGTAAAAAAAGGCTTGTAGTATGTGACATTGTCAGGAATTTTGCATGGATGCTTCAGCAGGGTCATCCATGGGTTTTTTTCAAATATAAGGAAGCAACAACTGAAACAACATGCTTCTCTACTCACAATTTAAGTCTTTGCAAAGTTTTTTCATCCCTTAGACTGGTTCTTCTAGGGGTGAAATTTATGAATTAGAATCGACATCACACAGACATAAGACAAAAGCTATAGTTTCTTCCTTACAGTGTACTTTTGAATAGAAGACAATGATATGCATGTGATTTTCCTAAAATGGCACCAAGGCTCACATCCACAATCTCTTGAAAGATTTTCTTGTGGTTTCTCAACCTTATGGCTGAAGCCATTATTGGCATGCTATATGTAGCCTCATATGTTAATGCTTTGTTGAACGTATTTATAATACACTTGGTAATGAATACTTATAACAACTAGGATAGTGGATCTTTTCTTTGGTCAAGTTTAGTAGAGAATTCATTTATTCACACCATCCCCCTCATCCTTTATTTCCCACGACACTCACTGCCCTGACTTGGTCATGATTGTCTTGCCAACACTATCATCAGGCCTAATATGCCCTTAATTGTGAAGTCTACGCCTAATTATAGACCTTTTAATCCATATTTTAGAGGATATAGAAACTAAAAGTCCTCTATCTAATAGTAACAAGCACAACAGTTCCACTCAAGGCACCTCATAAGTTAATCCTCAAGGTTTCACATGAGATAACAACTAGATCCCTAAGGAAAAACATTTTTGTTTCTAAATATGTTGAATTTCCCAACTCTCTTATCTTGTTTGCATGGAGTTCCCTAGATTGCCTATGTAGTTCTTAGTCTTATCATTCCTTGAGTTTATTTTGGCACCCATTGGTAGTTATATTGTCCATGATCTTTCTCACATTTTAAGCCTAGAAATTAAAGGATCTAGCTTAAGTCTATTGGGAGCAAGGAGTGGAAGTGAGAAGTACAAAATTCAAAAATCTTCTGAGAGCAGGGAGGGAAGAAAGAAGTGAAAGTTTCAAAAAGATTATGTGCTCAGGAAAATACCTATAAAAGTTTTAGGAGAAACATGTACACTATACTCTTTTGGTTGACAATACTTATGTAGTAAAGTTGGCCATGAATCGTAGAATCCCTTATCGAACCAAGAACATCAACACTAAGTACCATCTATTTTAATACCATCTAGAAGAAAAAATAATTTGTTTGAGAGATTGATTCTCAAAGGAGAAAATTGCAAACAACTTCACCAAAGCACTTGGAAGAGAAAAGTTTGAAATGTTGAGAACGATGCTTTGACTCGAAAGAAACCCCTTTGAATTAAGGGGGAAATGTTAAATACATAATCCTTAGAGATTGAGGTACATTGTGAATAACTTTGTAAGTATTAATCTAAGAGAAATATGAAGGGTCATAGGTGAATTAGAAGAGTCATTTGGAGCTCTTAAGAATATGAAACCAAAGGTCAATTCCTCTTGTATATATGTATGCTATGAGTTGAATAAATTCATTTAAGCATGGAGTTATTCATCCTAGCTAGTAGTGGTATTAGAGCTCACTATTTTAACTCGATAATTCTTTTACGCATGCAAAAACAACCCTCATTGAATGTCAAATTTGAGGAATCTCCTACCCACTCTTCATTCTAGTTTTCAAAATACATATCTTCCATTGCTTCTTCTTCCCATGACCTTGCTCATTACATTTTCACAAATCTTATGCATAGAATTTCTCCCTAAGAAAAGAAAAGGCCATGAACTCAATTCTGAGTATTACCGTACCGTATTCTTAGAAGGAAAGTCAGAACAATTCGAGCATGTATACAAACAACTATTGGGTGGGATAGAGTTCGCGGGTTTGTCTCCATATGATTTCGAGAGAGAGAAATATATATATATATATTTCTCTCCAAATGATTCATAGAGAGAGAGGGAGAGAGACCCTTTTGTCTCACAATATAGGGACAATAACAATGTAGCTGACGACGTTTCAAAAGAGGCATTAGGGATGGGTCTAGGTAATTGGACCATTTCCATTTGTCAACGTGGGATGCAAATGATTTCATTCATGAATATTAGCTACAAAATTCTCTACAGACTTCTCCAATGATGTATTTTTGTTTTATATATACATGAACAATATCTGTTTGTTGACACAGCTCACAGGTTTTGTGATATGTAGATAACTTTCAGAGTCTGCATTGAAATCTCTAACATATGTGCTTTCATTTTTTTTTTTAAATTAGCTTACTGATATGTAAGGCATGTATGCAAAGCTGTCGTGAGACAAATGTGACATCTCTTACCAAAAGTTGGGAAAGTTACAGATTCGAGTCTCGCATTCCCTAGCAGGTAAGCTCTCTAATTAGTGGCACTACTTTAGCCAATTTACCATCCATGGATCATGGAAAAGTACTTGAAGGGATATACACGAAGTGTTCTCCTTGGAGAAAAAAATACTCATGAGGCTTTTTGGAGAAAAAAATACTCATGAGGCTTTTTTTGGAGAAAAAAGACAATATATATATATATATATATATAACATTCTTTTATAGCCCCAGTGGTTAGTTCAAGTGGTTTGACTTGCAATGTCAAAGCGATAATGACCTCGAATATCACAAGGTGTAATCCACTCGGGTCCCTTGAGGGTTGGCACACATCTACCAACATCATTTACATTGGGCACCACTCACAGAATGTGAGGAAACTGCTCGAGGGTTTCCCCAAAGTTGTCTAAGGAAGGGGACAATAACACTCTAGAGTTCTCTTAATTAGGCTTATATTAGAGAACCTAAAGGCAAGGTTTCACATGGTTAGAACCTGTGATTAAATTTAGGAGTGTCAAAGTAGGGATTCTGGTAATTGTTACTTGTCTTATCTCTTGATAATACAACCAATACTACTCCAATGCTCTGGTGAATTATCTCTAGCATAGTCCCAAGCGACTCTTTATGGGGAGAGGATGAAATATACAATGCCCTTCGTCTATGGTTTCATGTTACATTATGGAGCATTTCTCAAGTTATATTCAATGTTCATCTGTAGTACAACTACAATATATCTAAGAGTTCCTGGATATTTTGAAGGCTTTACAGCTTTTGGTTCTCATAATGAGGACCCTAAATTGAAACCAGTAGAATACATTATGCATTCAAATTACTTGGCTGTAAAGTTTTCATAAGACCCATTTCTTTGAAAATATTTGGAAAAGGATTTGTCCAAGAAACACACAATATTTTTTGCATGTAAATATAATATCACATGAAGTATAACAATGAAACATTATTTCTTTTTCCTTCAACCCTCTCTTTTTTTCTCTAAATATCAAGTTTTTGATTCATAACAAAGGTACAATCTTAGACTTTAGATCATATCAAGCAATAAATTGCAAGTGTGAACTACTTCAATATCTATTTCTACTAGTTGTTACTTTTGCACCAAACTAATGTCAAAATCATTGCATGATATAAAAGTAAATTGGGATTAACTTAAAGCCAGGGAATCATACCAATAGGAGCTTTAAAACATAGATCTATGAAATTTACATTATTGACCTAGAAATTATCCCTAAGATTCTTCACAGAATGTCTGTAGAACATGTCAAAATAATGAAAGAAAGGAGAATGAAAACCATGAAAAATATAAGAAATTTTCTTTGTCATATAAGGCTCACCTTTAATATCTTAAGTAATTGATCATGGTTATCATGCCCATAAAAAAATGGCTCCTTACGAAAGATCTTCAACAATAAATAAATCAATAAAAATTCATCAGCAAAACAACATATAAAACTTAAAATAACTATTGTAACAAAGGGAAAGTTACTCATGCAAAGCATTTGTGTGGATAATTAAATGTGTTCTCTTGACAATGTTTTGTTGCTTACCGTTCCAGTAAACATACTACCAAGGCCCCACATATCCAAAGAAGAATCATAATCTTGAAGGTTAACAAGAAGTTCAGGACTTTGAATTATTTGATACACAGAGATGCCTCGTTATTAACTGCCTACCCATTCGAACAAAAGAAATACTAGATCATTAAAATATCCATATTCTAATACCTTCTCCTTAATGCACAAAGTTATGTTTCCAGTTATTTCCAACATTCCAAGCACTAACAAGTGAACAAGTGCACGATACACATCTTCGAGTATTCAAAATATGATAAAAAAAATAACATAGAAAAGCAGACAATATCCAAAAAAATGTTAGTATACTTAAATTAACAATCTTGATGATGAACCACACTTGTTGGTTCGAAACACGTCAGCCAAAAAAAAAAATATTTGATGTGATTTCTACCGAAAGACTTTGTTTAAATTTGTAAATGTTAATTATTATTATTAACAAGGATTCAAAGAACTAGAAAAATCAATACCTTCACATCAAATCAGTGAAGGTTCAACCATATCAAGCAGATGATGGGGAGCATCAATGCACAAAATGCCTTGGGCATTGATTTGTTTGCTCCTTTTGACTTACAGACATGTTCAATGAGGCCAGCAACTAGCTCTAAGGTATGAGATAAATTTCAGTAGTCAATAAAGTTTCAAACCTTCAATAAAGGTTCTGAAAAATCTTATCTTATATAGTGGACTATAATAGCTCTTGAACTTAAGGCATGTATCCAAATAAAAATCAAAACAATGGAAGACAACATTCAACAATGAAACTTAAGTGATTCATAAGGTAATTGAAGCTTTGCAATTTTTGAAATCAAACTCATTTGAGGCTTGCTTTGTATAGGACTAATTTATAGTAAAGAAAAGAATGCTAAAAAACCTAAAGATATCATAGAAATAGTTGCAGACTTGACAATTAGGATTCAATAACCCGTGGACATAAACATGTAATCAATCACTAAAGTTGTTCAAAAATTCAAATTTCTGGCTTCCTCCAATGAGTTACATCCTTGACAGTCCCAAGTTGATGGCAAGAAAAACTGGGCCAATTTCTGTCAGAATCCTAGCTTGTGTGTGTTATATTTTTACCTTGTTTTCTCCATAGTTGGTTCTCCTTCATACCACAACAATAACACTAGATCAATACCTCAAGATGTGTTTGCAGAATTGATAGAAGATGAAGCTAGGCACAATAATAATTTTCTTTGGGAGGAGTGATGATGTTATGAATATAGGTTGTAGGGGGCATAAGCATGCATGCATGCTCCATCATTAGTTAATTTATTTTTTTATATTTAGACAAGGCACAATTATCTATGAGCAATGACCATGTATGTAACACAGCCTAACCACCTAGCTAATGGACATTCCCACTGCACTCTGCCTCCGATGCCATAACTTTAGCATTTATTTAGTCTCTTATGGGAAGGTTGTTCAATTTCTTTGCAGAAACCATTTTTAAAAATATATTCCTGTTAGAAAACGACAGTGAATCATGTTATAAAATAATTAGCATACTCTGTATTTAAGGGGCAGTCATTATCTTCCATAATGGTGATGATCAACAATGAAACATTTTGTAGGAAATGCTAGAATCTTGAGCAACTCTTAACTCATCTAATGTAAATGTAGAGCATATTCCTAAATGTCAAGCCTAATTGTAGAGAATGGTTGTTTGATATTAAAATATGTCTTGGGTGTTGAGGAGACGACTTGTTGGTGTGTTGGTTTGTCCGTCTAGATTCATTTTAATCCATTTGTTTATTTAGTTTTCCTTAGACCTATTATGGGTGGCTAGAATTACCCTCTCGCTTCAACTACCATGCCTCCTCATCAAAGACAAGCAAGCCGAAGAGGAGTAGCTAGTAATGTTGGTCCTCAACATCATATAATATTCACTTTGGAATCTATTGCATCATATTTTAGTTTTATCCCTCTGAAAATACAAAAGGAAATTCATCAACTGAAACACCCTTACTTTTCCAATTCATAAAGTGGGGTGAAGGGTTTATGTAACACACCCCTTCACCTTATAAACAAAAAATATGAATACAAATATCTTAAATTATCAATAAATTGATTTAGAGAGGTTATGTGTGTCTACTCATATAATCACTGTGGTATAATTCTATTTCATGCTAGGTGGAAGTATGGATAGTCAATAATACATATTTAGATATTGAATATGATACAAGCTTGACATATAACAACCATTTAAATGCTCTTAATTTTAAGCCATTTAAGTAATAAATTGTATGTAGAGACTATGTAATTTCTTCATACATATTATCAAGCATGGTGCAATGAAAATGGGTTTTCAATATACAAACATCTACTTACTATGAGATATTTAAGCCATTCTCAACAAGCATAAATGGACTTAAACAAACGAGTCGAAAGGCATTCAATGAAAATGTGAATTTTCATCACAATGCATACTGAAATCTTAATATCCCAACAAGAACAATGCTAGTCTGCTAAAAAGTTGAAATGTACATCTCTTTAAAAGCCATCTACTGTATATTTATAATATATCTGGTGTTCATCTACGGACAAGCGTATGGACTTACAGGCATTCTCAAAAACACGGTACATTTCCTTTTATGTTCTCACCTTTATTTCTTTCTAAAGATTCATAAAATTAAAACATCAACTACTATATTACTTTCTAGATGGTTTCACACTATATTCTCCTCTACTGGATGCATGACCAACACTTTTTTTTCCTTCTTTATACATTAGTTGGATATATATTTCATGGGTGAGAATTTAAGTAATTATAATTTTTCCAGAGGAACCTCTGAACTACTATGAGATTGAGTGGTTGGAGACTTCCACAGTTAATCATATTATCAGATATTTATGGAATTTCACTATGTAATATGGTTGATCCGTCCAATCCTAACAAGAACCACAAATTATGAAAACAATATAAGAATTAGAAAATAAAAAATATGAATCTATCTTGGTACAAGAGTTAAAATTGAGGAATCTCTCCTAGTGCCGGAATTCCTCCTTCTGCCAAAGTTTCCCTTCACCATAGCAATTCATATCCTTGCTTTAATGGGACTAGCTACAACATAGTTTCTTGAGGTATCTCTAGGTTGATTACAAGATTTACTACAAATCAATGTTCCAATTGTATTTATGGAGATATTTCTCTTTGCATATCTACATACATGATATATACAAACTCTTCTCTCTAGTTATAATCACACCTTACTTTTGTTAGAGGAAGAGGCTACCATTAAAAGAACAACAGTGAAGCATGTTATAAAACAATTACTATACTTTGTATTTAAGGAGTAGATATTATCTTCCACAATGGTTATTATCAACAATGAAACATTATGCAAGAAATTCTAGAATCGTGAGAAACTATTAACTCAACTAATGAAAATGTAGAGCATCTCCCTAACTGTGAAGACTAAATGTAGAGAATTTTCTCTCAAATTTAATGGAATGAATCCTAAGGAATTTATGAACTTGGGAATCTAGGGAGAGCAGAACAAAGAAGTGTAGCAGGGGAAGAGTTTACAGCAGCAATGTAGGAAATTCATAGGCAAGTCAAGCATAAACTGCAGGAAAACAGCATGAAGTATAAAGGCTAGGAAGATTTGAGGAAAAGTAATAGATTTTAGAGGTTGGAGACATGGTACTAGCTCACCTCAGGAAGGAAATATTTCCAAAAGGTGAATACAACAAACTAAAATGGAAAGATATTGGACCATACAAGATTTTGAGGAAATTTTCTAATAATGCATATGAATTAGAATTGCCTCTAGGATTGGGAATTTCCCCTATTTTTAGTATTTCATACCTCTAAAAATATTTGGAACCTTCAAAATCAGTAGCAAGCAGTAGTAAACAACAGTAGAAATCAGACATAAATTGGGAAAACCATTTTCTTTCACTAAATCTTTTGCAACCTAAAAAAATCTTAGAGAAGAGGGTCATTTAGAAAATCAGAGGAAAGAAGTACTATGAGTACTTATTGAAGTGGTTGGACCATCCAGTAGAGGATGCCACTTGGATGACTGCCACACCTATACAGAAAAGTGGTAAGTCCATTAATGAACTCATGTTAGGAGCCATGAATAGTTTTCAACTTCATGGGCATTATTCATTTTAAAGGACCACGTGGTCAAACATTACTAGAGGGGTTGGACCCTCATGAGTTTTCTTATCAGATTAGGAATTTTAATGAATATGGCATGTAATAATGCTTGATTGGCTATTTAAATATTTATTAGTATTAATTAATGGCCTTTTTCTTATTAGTCCATGTAATGAACAAAACAAGGCTTAATTTAGTTTATGTTAGTGAAGTTGGTGAATAGATCCATGTTTTTAGGAACAACACCTAAAAGTAGTTCTAATTTCCCTGTTACTGTGAAAATAGTAATAAAATCACCTCCGTAGCTCACTTGCAGCATTGAGAGGTCTAGTGTGGAATCTTGTGAAGGAGCTTGTCTCATTTGCACATTTTGGATATTATGTGCACCCCTTGAAGGTTTAATTTAGATTTTATGCACATATTTGTGTTGTTGGAATGTCTTTCCCTGTTGTGTAGAGGTTGTTTTATTTTCTATGTTAAATTATACCCTGCAAGTTATAGTTGGGAAGGGATAAATTTCCTTCAATGGTTTTGTACATGATTTTGAGCAAGCGATAGGCTGAACTTGATCAAGTTTTCCTTTATTTTATTACTTCGAAGCAAGATCGATAGAGGAACACATCCCCGGAATCTTATCGGAACAATACACGGTGGTTGGAATGGCATATAGTTTCCTTTAATTTATTTATGGGTTTGTTGTTCAAGTGGTTTAATTCTCCCGACAGTAAGTTGCAGCGAGACATAAAGTAGTCCTTGGAGGTTTCCCACCCCTTTGAAGAGAGGAGGTTTAGAGCCACAGTGGCTTTACATTTGGGCATTAAATTACAAAGGGGTTTTGACTTGCATTAACTACACTCAATATCAAATTCCCTAGCTTCTACACCATAGCTTGTTATTTCTCTACAGAGTATGCCACAGTAAACACACTATTATTTTTCAAATTTAATGAAAGATATGACTATGCCTTTGCGAGAAAAGAAATAAAGATCTTCCACAAAATGTTTTCAAGACCAACCTAATTCAAAATGAATCTCTTCCCCTTGACACACTCGACCGCAAAAGGAAACAACACTAAGAGTCCCTTTCACGAGCAACATAGTGGCGATGGCATTGGGGTCCATTCCAAACTTGCACTTATCATCACAATAGACCAACATTAGGGGCCTATCAGGGCTAGTTGGAGTCATGACCATGGGAATTGAAGGAATTGTTCGAGAGAGATTTAATTCTTTCTTCTTACCTGACCCCATTCGAGTTTGAAACCCTAACATCAACATCATCTTAGTTGGATATAATACAAAAGAAGAGGTGCACCCACTTTGCTCCACTCGTCGGTATTCGAACGCGAGATTGGTTGAGAGTGGTATTAATATAAAAGGTTTGGTGGGAGTGGCATGTTTTAGTTTCTTAGATTATATGAAATAGTTTGCATGACCTAGAGTTTTCATAGAGTTGAGGGGCACAAAAGAACAAATTAGTTGCAGAAGCGAAGGGTTTCCATAGAGATTGGAGGGAAAAGATGTTGACTGTCATGAAACTTTGGCACTCTTGAGAAACATTTGAAATTTTTAAAAGATGGAGATACATCACATATTAAGACAAAATATGAATAGATGCTTTTTCCTTACTAGTGGGTATATAACTTTAAAGAGGTTTGGACTTTTTTCCGCTTGGAATTTTATTTTTATTTTTTTATACATTAAAAATATAAAGTTTAATTATAATATCTTTATAATAAAGAATATATATATATAGTATATATATTATATAATAATATATATATATATATTATAGATATTAGATATGATATAGATATAGATATAATAATATATATATTATATATATTAGATTTTTATTAAAAATAAATTTAAGAAATAATGAAGTTTCTAATATTTTCGAAAGTTATTTTATTATTATTAAAGAGAAAAAAAGAAAGAGTTGTAATAGAAATTGAAAGAGTATTGGTTTAAAGATTTAAATGGAAAATTTTTATATTCAATTTATATTTATTTTAAAGTTAAATTTATTAAACATTTAGTGTGATCATATTTGTAAAGGTATAAATTATTTTTTGAGTGTAAAATTTGAAAAAAAAAATTGACAAGAGATTTGATTCATTTCTGGTTTCATATATCTAGGATTAAAATGGATCTAAGTTGATTTCTATTAAACGAGAAAAGATCCATTTTAATTCTAAATATACCAAGTATCAAAACAAATCAATCACTAAATATGTAAACCTTTTCTTCAGTATATAACTTAAGAAATGTTTACACATGTAGAAATTGGATCCCCTCTTTTTAAGTATATAACTTGGGAAATGTTTACACGTGTATAAATTTGACCCCTCAACACTTTGTGGATTTAGACTTAAGATAGATATATGATAAATATTTGTAATATTATTTACATTACATATAAATTTAACATCTAAAAATATATATATCTTTTTATAATTTTATTAAAACATTTATAATACATATAGCTATATAGATATAATAAAAATGATATTTTCTAGGGTTCTAGGGCTCTGTTAGTCTAGCACTTTATCTTTCCCTTTGGTACCTCTACGAAGGGGTATGAATGACCTTCACGCAGCCCTAACCTGTGGTTCAAGTGCTTTCATGTTTCTAGGACAATGTATTGTACAGATTCCCAAATTATCTTAAGTATCTTACTTATCTAATTAAACTATCATAGCTAGTGTCACGTAAACATATATTCTTACTTGCATTTGATAAACTAATACAGTCACATGCATTCGTGCATCACATGAAAATTATATATTAAACCCAAAATGCAATATAACCAGATGCATTAACATGAAATAGATACACATAATTTGTAGAATACTTCTCTTTATTGATATCTTCAGATGATTATAGACTCTATCCGCCCTGCACACACAGCTATAGGGGTCTGCGCACTCAGCTGCAGACATCCACCCTAGGCCTCCATGCACTCATCTGTAGAGCCCCTTCCTATGCTAAGACCCGAAACTTAGACTTCTCTACCAAGACTTCAAGCCTTGTCTTTTACCACTAAAAACTTATCACTACTTAGAGCTTACTTACTTAGCTCTTTTTATACAGTCCCATGGTCCGCGAGCCATGGGTAGATCTTTACAGCCTAATTTACACTTTACAATATAAGGGTGGACAACCCTTTATGACTCATGACACCTTCACGCTTCGTGACAAAAGAAGGTGGAGACTATACAACTTTATTACAAAATTTGACCCAAAACTTGGGCTTTTAGCCCAAAAACTATCCTTGGGGGATCTCATTCCCAATAAGCCCCCAACACAAACATCGTCACTCGCCCTTAGGTCATTCTCTGGGTGCAGAGATCTTAGTGCGAAGACCTCCCAACTCAACCTGTATGACCGCAAGCCTGGCAGTGCATTGTGCGGCCTCTTGCTTTACTTCTTTAACCATCTACTCGATTACTTCTCATGAACTGTTGGCATGAAGCTTCTATTGAGTTGTTTGCAGAGTCGCAAGATTTTCTTAAATAGAGGTCATAACTGCATATGCCTCATCCAACTAGGGCTTCATCCACACCTTCAGCACTACCTCCTTGTGCTACGCTGCATCTTCCTCTTCCTTCAACTCTTTGGCTACTTGCAGCTTTTCCAGTCTCTCCGTGAGCGCGATGGTTCACACTATGCCTTGGAGCTCATCATAACGCTGCTTTAACTCATCTGCTTCTGTCTCCAGCCATTGTACATTAGGGTCCTCATGCAAGCTCGTCAAGACCTCGAACGATTGTTCAAAAAGTTGTGTTTAGTCTACTACTACACTGTTGACCATCGATATTGCCTCTGTGAGCCCAAATGAATTAATAACACATGAGAAAGTAACAAAATTTATTGCTAGGAAAATACAAGAAAAATTCCACAACAGTACTAAATCTTTCAAGACATGCATATTTCATCTACATTCTTGTTTGAATGTATATATGAGTTGCACAAAGGTATTTAGTTTCTCTATCATATCTATTCCATTAAGATCATATCAACATCTGATTTAATACTCCTAATCCTACTTATATTCATTATGTAACTTTTGAAGTTACCAATATAAAATCCCCTCATCTTGTTCCAAAAAGACTAGTTATGAATGACTAATTTAGTTGGAATAAAATTTGTATTCTCCCAATACCAAGCATGAAGCCTCTCCCAAGGGAGTTGTGTATTCACTATGATATCCCTTTCCAATGTCTTCAATAACATGTCTTTGACTCTTCTCTAAGATATTCCCAAATGAATAACTTGAAAAGGTACCATTCCCTCAAAACATGGCTCTCATTTTCAATAGGTAGTACTCCACTCCTTGAAGGAACCAACTGGTCACACCCTTGAGATAGAGAAAAGCTCCATCAACAAAATCTTCTTCTAACACTACAAGGCGATCCTTTATTACAAGTTTTTATTTTCATCCTCAGATGGTAGAAATAACCCATAGGAAATAAAATTTGTATCCTCTTTAGGTGATAGACCTTGGAAAAATTGAGCCATCTTCCCTTCCTCCTTTACCTTCTTTGAAGGCATTCATCGAGTGTATTGTTTTTTACCTTTAGCAATATAAAAACACTTTATTCTCTATATTACTTACATTAGATCTTCTTTTTGTATTTTTACATAGGAGTGGCACTTGAGCTCTCACCGTGTATTGAGGCTATAATGCACTTAGGAGTCCCATTGACCTAAGTATGACATAAAACTTGACCTTAATACACAAGACTCTACCCAATCAACATACACACAATTTCACAATTAATGTTGCTTCTCATTCCAACATTTAGCATTTCCTTCATGTTATTGAATTGTGGATACTAAAATCCCATCTCCCCACTCATAGACCTAAAATTGCATGGGGAACACTAATCTCCTTTCTCTCTAACAAAAGTTTCCACGTGAGGTTTTAATTTATGAACAAGCACAACATTAAATTTCCATTTTCTCTAACTGCTAAATCCCATTTTGTTAGCACCATTTCCATAGTATGCATTTCTCATTGAAATAATTTCATAGTTACTAACATACAACCAATTCATCATCATATCTAATTTATTTGCCTCAGTACCTAAATTTACAAAGGTAGTACGAATTTACAAAGAACACTACTGCAAGGTGCAAGAAATGAAAAGTTAAAACTTGAGCTTCTCTTATATCGAAACTAGTTCACCAAATGAAATTAGACCTCAATTTTATGGTATTGGAAATGCCTAAAATCAACTCTCTTCCTCTCTCTTCCTCTTGCAGAAGTAAAAGATGATACCTAGAACAAAGAATCTATAGAATATTGACACAATGGAAACTTTCTAACAATATCATTGAAGTAAGAAAGTCAATCATGAAAAAGAATATTAGGGAATGCTTGCTTTGGATAATTTGAAATGGGTTAGGAATAAAAGGAAATAGGAAATAACATAACTTTAGATGTTCTAACCTTATGATAAAGAGGACAAATTTTAAAAAACACCCAATAACATCTTAAGGTTTCCTGAAATAACATAAGTCTACACATTCTAACCTTAAGTTAAAGAGGACAAATTTAACAAAACAACCCATATTATCTTAAGGTTTTGAGGCATCTTTGCAGCTAATGCCTGAGTGATTGAATGATAAGATATATTATAGATATTATAGTATTATGTTGCAAGATCTTTGTCCACTTTACAATAGTATCAATAATTTCAGGGTGACACTACCCATATTTGTCCAAAAGTATTGAATCATTCCTTCAACTATATTCATATCATGGTAGACAAGATCATTGTTATAATCCATTCATACATAAAGGTTAGGAACGTAAAAAAAATTATTGCAAACGAAATTAAAAATACGATTATTGTTATAATCCATTCATGTAATGTAAAAAAAATACTGCAAACAAAATTAAAAATACTCAACACTTAGCCAACTACATCCTTTACAATCTTGTGCTAAAGAATTAATCCATAATATATTCTTAGATTCTTTAATATTTTATAAAATTAATATTTTTATATTGCACAATAAATATCAACTGCAATATCATGCAATTTATACCATCAAAATCATTCACTCAATGTAACACCCAAATTGACATAATCACGTGAATCTATTCATAAAGGTATGAAATAACCAAAATAACAGTCACCCCAAGATAACCAGAAAAATCTAATGAAATAAGCATGATAAGCATGAAAACACAATGATGAGGAACTGTAAGAGCAACATATTACATAAAATGAATTGGAAACCTAGATCTATCTAATTCACAGATACTTACTGGTCCAAGCATGGAAGTTCCAAATTCTCCCAAAAAAAACATGTGGGTATGAATGAAGCACAAAGGACCATGGTCAGCTAATACATTTTCGCAGAAGTCCATGTACATCTCCCAATAACTTCATAAAAGATTTGGGAAAAACAAAAAAATTTATATAAATATTTTTAAAATTCCAAATTAATATCCAGCTTGGCATCAGTAGCCTGCTTATTTGGTAGGCGCACTCTCTCGAACATAGCATGACTTGGCTGCTGGCCTACAACACGATACTGAATTGAATGAGTTGGAAGGGTATTGACGATGGGATACCATTTGCTTGCAGTTCGCCCATTCTATGCGCATTCTGATCTCCTCCTAGTATTTACATATTTTTTATTTTTCTTTTGGTTACTATATTTTCTAATAACATTCCAAACATTTGCTTCAAACAAAATAGTAACTTTAAGAGTATTTCTTTTTTATTAAAACCCAAGAAAGAAGAATTCATATAAACCCCCTCTTCTTTTTTATTTTGGGTAAGTGGTAACTTCAGGTAGTAAGTACTAGACGTTTTCTTGAATAGTCGTCTGTTACAATACATCTCACCTCTGCATCAAAGTCGTCATATGTCGTGAGATATTACATTAGGGAATATCGCTGCACAACTCTGTAGCACATCAGCAAATGGATACAAAACATAAATATGCGAATACACAGCACGCATTCGTAGCAACTAAAAACAGCACCAACATCCTGGGAAGGAACTTACCCTTTCTCAATATATTCAAAACGTTGAATTAGAAACCAGTTTGCAGTGTCTGTCAGTTGCAGTACAGTGTTTGTATGCACGACGGAAAGCAGCTGTAGATAAAGCGATGCAGATCCTATTGTCATAGGTGACTGCAAGACATGTATACAATAATTGAGACATGATTTTACACATAATTTGTGGCAACCAGTAAAACATGCAGCAGCTCAGGTGTAGAACGCGCCTCTAGTGTTCCCTTCTACATCAACTGCAATAAATCCACCATCCTCTGGTACCACACAATAATGTTTACTAAGTAAAATAAAAGGACACACCACTAAGTTAAATGTAATACATAAAATATGTAATAAGGTGTTATTATATATTAGTTTTTATTTTTGCAAACTTTTAATTGGATGTTTACGGAGAGTTGAGAGAAATTGGTTTAAGATGGGTCTCTTTGACAAACAGAAAACATGAAAATGGATTTAAATGTACCTGAACAGCTTAAATTTAGTGTGACATCCTGCTGTTCAGATTCTTTCACTCCGTTTGA
>APFE030138848.1:0-20900 GCA_000404065.3 Pinus taeda | reverse complement strand
CATATTAACATATGTGATTGACATGGGAAAATGAAAGGAGGGACATAAGGAAAAATTGCCTTGAAAAATAAACAAATTGTCATAACATATGCTTGCAAAACAACCATCATTCAACCTATCTTCTATTGATTTCTTGCATGAAATTATGACCATAATCCTCCTTTGCAATCATAACACCATCACAAACCACGTGGAGGAGACATACCTTGACAAATTTGAGAGGATTTGGAGAAGTTTAACTGTTTGGGTGAGTTTTTGTGCAGGCAGCCAGAATGGTCGCGCACCACCCTGGAATGGTTGCGCACCACTGTAATGGTCGCGCTCGTGTAGTTTTATACAGCGAAAAACTCAGCAAATGGTCTCGCACCACCCAGGTTGTCGCGCACACCTGTGGAATGGTCGCGCATCTTCCCAAGCGCTGGATTTGCAGAAAATTGCCACGAAATCGCCTTCTTTGCCTTTAGCACGAAATTTTCACTTTCAATTGCACAATAAGAGTGACTAAAGAGGGAAATTAGCTTTTATAGGGTCATTTTAAAAAAAAAATTAACTTTAGAACCCACTTTCTAATGTTTTCAACTTGCTTTTCTTTTTAACACTGTTTAGAGCCTTTTTGTCCTGAAATGAGCTCTTTTGATGCGTTTGACTCCGTTCTTTTTGCAGGTTGACCATCTGATGGGCTGTGGTGAAGGAACCAGGGTTGTTGTTGGCACTTTTGAAAACTTTTGAAAATTTCTTGATTTTTACAAATTTTCTCATGACCCTTGGACTTAAAAACAGGGTTTTTAAATCCAAGGCATTAAATGACCTGTAGCTGATGAAAATAACATTGAAATAGATGTACATACTTCCTTCTGGCTTGCTGGGCACTCACTGGGTTTGGACTCATGACCTTGCAGTGATTTTTGACTTAAAACCCTAGACCTAAGACCATGGGACCTCAAGACAAAAACAAAAACAAGTATGACTCAATTTCATTGTGGTATGACTTAATCCAGCTAAGCCAAGAAGGGAACAAAGACCAGCTCCTCCATTCAGTGTTATGGCATGCCTAGTGGGATGCAAAATTGACACTGATGAGACACCTAACTAAGCATATGCAAAGAGCTATTGATCACTGATGGAGGGCTCAAGACCGACACTAACAGCTGGGAAGCATGAAGAATAATAGAGGCCAAACAAATTTCTCTCCCACACTTAAGAGAAAGCTAGGTAGAAATAAATCATAGCAAAGACTGAGTGATAAAGGGAATGCAGAAGAAAATAGTAGGGCGTAATTATCCAATTCCACATTTTTCCAAGATGATATATTAACATACTATGAAGGATATGGGAGCAATCAATTTCATGCACCAAGCTCACTTTATAGATGATGAACAAGGAGAAATTGCCATCATCATCCAACAATGCCTTCACACAAGAGGAATCGCCATAAAATAAACCAAACACAACATTAATGAAACCCAACTCTAGCCATAAACATTGGGATCTATCCACAAACTGGAGACTAATCAAGGATAGGTTGCACACCATCTACATTGATTCTACAGGGTGACGAAACCTTAAATACATCCCACCTCACACAATCTAGGGAGGATAGCCTTATTAGCATTTTTTCCATGTATCTAGAGAAATCGGTAACTAGGTGAGGATCATACTTGTGTGAAAAAAGGTTTATTCTAAATTCTAACCACTACCATAATAACCTGTAGGGGAACCCATACATGCACCCACACACAGCTTACAAGGCTAATCAACAGGGATTTGAACCTCGAATCACATACTTTACAAAGTCATCATATCATAGCCATTGCTAGTAGCGTTGTCCCCCTAGGGTCTATAGCCTTATTAGCATTATTAGTAAGGGATTTTCATTTAATGTTAATTTGTTGTAGCGACTACAACCACCCTCCAAAATTTTTCCTATGCTTCGGTTTTGGAGCCTCCCTTCTTATCCACAACAGTTCATCTTGCACTAATCCAAGTATTCATGCTTCGACTGAGAGTTATATTTTCATTTTTTCTTGCGTTTTCTCACTTAGCTGATTCTTCTAAGTCACAAGATGTTCTCCCAACTTGGTCTCACAACAGTTTTGGGCTTCCCTCTAGAAACTGCGCAATCCTTGAGGGTAAGCCTCCTTGATGATAGGAATTGAGTAGTATTGACTAGAAGTCAGCCTTAAGCTCAAGAACTGCACAGACATGGGAGGCCACCCAACACTAAGCCCAGAACCTACATAGGGCACTGAGCTAGAAATTTGTCAAGTTCCCCAGCACTGCATAGCCTTTCCCAGCAATGTGCATCGCAAGTTTCCCCAAAAAAAGAAAAAAATAAAAGGCAAAAATCATCCCTAAAAAATGGGGATCTATTTTAGTATCACGAAGGAGGAACTTCTGCTATTTTTAGAAACTTCTTCCAAGTGTTGCTTTTTCCTTGATATTAGGCATGCATGTCGTAAACCCTAATTTGACCAAATCCATTTAATTGACATTTCTAGAGCTAATTTTCACACTCAATCTTGGAGCTCTAGAATTCCCGAGAAGATCAAGGAACCTTCGGTGCAATCGTCGTCGCTATTCCGGGCGAGTTTTTCTTTTGTCGTCTTTTGCTACTTTTTTGTTGTTTGGCTTGTGTGAGTGTTATTTCACTTGTTTCTCTTCATGGTTACTGTAATTTTGACTTTCTTTAACTTGTAGAAGTGTTTTTTAAGTTTTAGATTTCCTTTCTCAAGTGTCGCATTAGTTTTCCTTTTTTTGCACCAATGGTCGTCATTGCAATGACTCTCCTCACATACTTCATTTTCCTTCTGTTTGATTAATTGTTGCAATTTATACACATGTATTTACTTTCACTTAGTCATATATGTACTCATCTTCACATTATCTCTTAGATCTTCTTGTTTTCCATACTTCCCTTGGGTAGATCTGCACTTTCCTCAGTTGCTTTTTACTTTTCCCAGCTGGCACTGTGCAATCCTAAGGCCCAAGCCACAAGCTTGGTCTTTGGAATTGTGCAATGCACAATCCAAGATGGATCCAACTATGCACTATGTAGTTCCAGGTGATAACCTGTCATCTTGGCTGTTGAGATTGCGCAATGTGCAGTCTCTCCCAAGCCTCTGCCTAAGTTGAACTGTGCATTACGTAGTTTCAAGCCACAAGCTTCAACCTTGGCTGATGCGCAGTTCCCATAGGAAGCCATTCCCTCTTTCCAATGCGAATTGAGAAATCCTCCCCATTTGATGCTTCGTATGCTACTTGAATGTGCCTTCTAAGTAGATTTTTTTAAGACTGACATTTTCTTACCAACAGTGTCCTTTCTGTCCCATAGGTATAGTAGTAGTTGAGCACATCTCCAGCAGTCATTTTTTTTTTGCTGAAGCAAGAGACGATCCTTCTATATCATTAAGCCAAAAATATTTTACATATTTTACAAATATCCACTCGACAAAGTCGACTCAAAACAAGGGTGCTAACCACCAATGGTAAGGACCCTCAACCCAATAAAAATAACCGACAGACTCTTTAGGATGCCTACCCTAAACGTGCTAACTAAAGCCTAGCCAAGCAATTGCCTGCGTCAGCACTCACTCAACCTGCCTATTAAATCATGGCCTGCTAATCCACATCTTAATCTGACAGTGGAGGTGAATAACACACCAAGAAGGTGCACAGAACTTAACTCCCCAGCCCTGCAAAATTGCACGATCAATCCTGATAGTTGATCCCTACCACAAAATTTGACGGTTGAAATGAATATCGTATAGCCCAACATGCTAATTTTTAGTGTGTGATCAAGGCGGTTTTCCAAACGGCCCCACTGCCACCTATTGTTGACTGAATGGGATCACTGCAAAAAAGGGAAAATTGCTTCCTGCTCGCGAGGCTTGCGATCACCCCAAAACCGTTTTGGCCATAGTATTCTGATCATAGGCAAAAATTTCAGGTTATCAGGGACGCCACGAGTTCCCAGCTTCCGATCTCTCGCCATATCTTCTCTATGAGTGACATTGTGAGAATAGGCTTCTGCTAGCCTGCTTGCAACCCCTAGAAATAAGACTCTCGCTCTACAACCACTGATGACCTGATTGAGCGTGATACTCTAAACAACAAACCACCGAAGCACATCACTCGTTGTATAACCAATTATATACACTCCTCTGCTCATATCACTTCTGAGTTATCTATGCTGACTTCCATGGTCCTGCTTCAAAACACCAAGCCATCTTCTTCAGCCTGGTGTTAGCACTTCGCCTTTAGACAGAGCTGAGGTAGCTCTTGCCATTTCATTGCAAACCTATTTTCTGCGTAATTTACTCCTTGATTAGCCAAAAGATCTGCTAATTTACTGGCTGATATTCGAACATGTTTAAAAGTTATTGAGCGGAGGCATAGAATGTAGTTGTGGATCCGTTGAAAGATCTATATCAGCCTCCAATTCCTTGAGGCCTTTTTCGGCATCGTACCCTAGCTGATTCTCTTGACTGAGTTAATGATTAACTCAGAATCTGCTTCAACAATCACATTGTGTCGATTATCCTGAATCAGGAATTCTAAACAATGCTCCATAGCAATAACTTTAGCCATATTGTTGGTGGCTCTCCCTAGGTGACCATAGAAAATGAACAGGATACTCCCTCTTTCATCCCTTAAAACTCTGCCATGACCTGCTGTACCCAGGTTGCCCTTCGAGGCACCGTCAATATTGAACTTCAAAAAAAAATTGGGGGGGGGGGGGTGCCAAAAATCAAGCTCAGAGTCTCTAAAGAGGAATGAGACCCTGAAACCCTAGCTGACATAGAATCCTCAAATCTGGTACCGAAGGAGGATTCTTAGGGAGATTTCAGACAATAGAACCCACAGTCTCTTGAAGCTGTTTTAAGATCTAATCTAAGAGGTAAAGGGATGTTTTTTTACATCCTTGAAAATTTTGTTATTCCTTTCTTTCCAAATATTCCAGATGATGAAGTCCGATGTTAGAGCCCAAGCAGTGCTGAGGACTTCATTATTTGAAAAATTGCTTCTCTAGTTGTTTAGGGTGTTGAGGATGCTCCCTTTGTCCCTATCTGACTGTTGGAAAATGGAGGCGAAAGAATTCCACAACTTGGAGGAGAAGGAGCAGTTGTTGAGAAGGTGCTCCATTGTTTCCTCTTGAGCTTCACATAGCTAGCATCTGGAAGGCCCCAAAACACCCCTTTTCCAAATGTTGTCCCAAGTCAAAATCTTCCTATGCTGGACCAGCCACATGAAGAGTTTAACTTTCATCCAACCTTGATGCCTCCATAGTCTTTTCCATGCTTTGTCTAAAGCCTAGGAGGCCAAACCAAGGAGAATGAATTTAGGTTCCTTAAGATTAAAGGTACCCTCACTGTTGTTGCCCCATCTCAGTTGGTCATTCCCTTCTGAAACTAAAATTTTCCTTCGATCCCAGAAATCCTTTACTTTGGTTAATCCTTTAGCATCTTCCTCTGCCTTAAGTTCCTTCAATTCCTCTTTTAAAAGAATAGGTTCTTGTTGCCATCTGTCCTCCTAGAATAGAGCTAAGTTTCCCTCTGTAATTTCCCAGAATCCATTATCTTGGACTAGACCTCTATTATCCCAAGCCTTGTTCCACATGTGAGATCCCTTAATATTTCAATCCATTCTTATATGGTCATCACTTTGCCCTGATTTGGCATATTTTTCTTTCCAAATTTTCACCCACTAAGCCTTTGGTTCTTTTAGCCAGTGCCACCATAATTTAGCCCCTAAAGCTTTGCTTAAAATTTTAGGATCATCCAATCCAAGACCCCCATGTTTTCTAGGTTTGCAGAGTTTTTCCCAAGCTACCAAGGCCCATTTTTTCTTTTCTTCCCCCTTGCCCCAGAGAAAGCCTCTTTGTACGTTTTTGAATAGCTACAAGACTCCTTTAGGAGTTGGGAAAGCAGAAAGCATAAAAACTAGGATAGATTGCAGAACAGCCTTTGTGAGCACCAACCTGCCTGCCAAGTTTAAGGACCTCATAGTCCATTTCCTTAATTTGTCTTGCAATTTATTAATCATTGGTTCCCAGATGCTTTTGTGTAAAGGCTTAGCAGTTAGAGGGAACCCCAAATATTTTGAGGGTAGAGAATCTCTTTGAAAGCCCAAAATTTTAGTGATGTTCCTCTGAATGTCAATATTTGTATTGAAGAAAAAAATCTTATATTTGGAGAGATTAGATTCCATACCTAAAGCCTTGGCAAAGTCATTTAGAATTTGTTTGTATGCATGAGCTTCTTTTACTGTGGGAATTCCCTGCAGCATGGTGTCGTCCATAAATTGTTGATGTGTCCAAGCCTGTCCCCTATCAGTAAGTTGGAGACCTTTGATCTTACTGACTTCTTTAGCATGTTTGATAGACCGACCCAGTCCTTCCATCATGAGGATGAAGAGAAAGGGAGAGAGTGGATCCCCCTGTCTAAGGCCTCTAGAGGGAAGAAAAGTTTCAGATGGAGAGCCATTGACCAGAATTGAGAAGCTGGAGGAAGTGAAAAGAGCCAAGACCCATCTCACCCAATTGTGATCAAACCCAAAAGCAATAAGAATTTTCCTAATATAATTCTAGTTCAATTTATCATAGGCCATAACAATGTCCAATTACATGATCATACCATCCTTTCGGTTGCTAGTCAGAGAGTGTACCACCTCATGTGCTTGAATACTATTGTTAAGAATTTTCCTTCCTTCCACATATCTAGATTGTTCCATAGAGACAAGGGTAGGAAGGAGAGGTTTGAGTCTATTGGCTACCACTTTTGATATAATCTTGTAAACCACATTACATAAAGCTATCAGTCTAAACTTGTTAGGAGTTTGGGCTGCCTCCTGTTTATGGATCAGGGCAATGAAGGATGTGTTTAGGGATTTCAAAATAGTTCCATTCATCCTAGAATCTTCTACAACATTCAGAATATCCTGTTTTACAATATTCCAACAAGCCTTGAAGAAATCTACATTGAAACCATCTGGGCCAGGTGCTTTATTGTTTTGCATTTATTTGAGAACTTCATTGTCCTTTTCTTTGGTTACTGGCTTGTTGAGGTTGAAATTTTCCTCTCTGGACACCAGCCTAGGTATATGTCTTGTGAAGTCTCTGATGGACTTTTCTTTGTCATAACATGTTTCCTTCACTATGCCTCGAAAGTGCTTAACAAGTACTTCTTCTATCTCTGCATGAGAGTTGTGAAGAATGCCTCCCTCATCCTTGATCATTGAAATTATGTTGTGAACTCTGTTTGCCATAGTGGATCTATCAAAAAACATAGTATTTCTTTCTCCTTATTTGAGCCATTGAACCCTTGATTTTTGCCTCCAAAATATTTCCTCTTTTTTGCATAAATTCTACCATTCTTGATTACATTTGGTGGCCTAATAATTTTTGGTTTCATTGAAGCCATCTGTGATAAGGGTTTGGTTGAGTTCCTGCATTTTACCCTCTACTGCTTTTTTAGCTTAAAAAATATTTCCATATTCATTCTTGTTCCAATCCTTGAGCCAGAGCTTGATGTGTTTTAGTCTTTTCTAAAGAAGGAACATTCTTGTGCCCTGAATGTTCAAATATTTTGACCACCATTTGGCAATGTTGTTGGTGAAATCTGGATGGGAAAGCGAGATGTTTTCAAATCAAAAAGGTCTATTTTGGGGAGTACCAATACTCTGCACCTCCAGATGAACCGACCAATGATCTGAGCCACCAAAAGGTAGAATTCTTGCTAATATTTCCTTATCATTGAGCATAAGGTCTTCTGATATCATAAATCTGTCTAATTTTGAAGCCACCTGAGGCTCTCCTCCTATTTTATTGTTCCAAGCAAATATGCCATTACTCGTTACAATATCCACTAACTTCATAATGTCTGTGAAAGTTTGAAACTTCATAAAGTCTTCACTTAGAACTATGGTTCCACCTTTTTTCTCCAAAAGCGATTTAATCATGTTGAAATCCCCTCCTAATATCCATGGCATGCCTGAATGTCTATCTCTGAGTGCCTCCACAGAATCTAGAAATTTGAGTTTACCCTCCAGTCTTTGGAGGCCATAAACATTTGTGACCAGGTAGGTTTCCTTATCTCCCACAGGCTGTATGACCATTGATAGATATTCTCTAGATGCCTCAGCATCTAAAATGTCTATTTTATTTGGATTCCAAATGGTGAGTATACCACCTATTGTATTCTCTACTTTGACTTCCAGAAACTCATAACGATTGAGCCATTTACTATGAATCTATTTTATTTTTTGAATGGAACATTTGGTTTCCTGGATGAAGATCACATCCGGAGCTGTTTGTTTCATTCTATTACTAATCAGTCTCTGTTTTCTTTTACTACCTAGACCTCTAATATTCCAAGAAGTAAACTTCATTATTAAAGATTGGTAAAGGAGTATTTAGTTAGGTATTTCATCTTACCTGAGTCTATCATTAGCTTTCCACATTCCATCAATAGTTCGTTCTGCTTTTTCCTACCCTTTTTTTCCTGGGTTTCTGGGTGCTAATCTTGGTGTGGATTTCACCATTTTTACCCCTTCACTACTCTGCTTTTCCTCGTTTCTTTGCCTCTTTGGCCCTTTGTTTTTGGTTTTCCATATATATACTTGTTGGACTCTGTTGAACTCCTCTGGAGGTAAAGAGTATATCCCTTCCTTGGTTCCTTGAATCAAGAAATCCTCCAGATCTAGATTCTCTTTCTCAAGAATCGCCTAAAGTTCTTGATCCTCTGTTTCCATCTCACTTTGGGTCATCTCATGATCCATTTCTATTTCTGCATCACTCACCATCATTTCTATCTGTTGATTTTTATCTAGTGTTTGTTCCCTGTCCTCTTCTTTCCCTTCCTCCATTAAACCTTCTCCCTTCGTCTGGTCTGCAGTCATTATCCCTTCTTCCTCTTCCAGAACTTAGAACCTGTTTTGACTGGCTTGTTGCCCTTCATATTTTTGTGTCTTTGACCCCCTCTTGCTTCCTTTTCCTTTGTTTGCGACTTTGTGAAAGCTTTCAGAATCTTTCATTGCATTAGTTTTACTCTTATTCTCTATTTTAGTGAGAGGGTAATCCCTAAATAGGTGCCCATGCTCATGGAATTTGCGACATCTGAATGGAATATGTTCGTAATCCACAGTTTGTACCCATTCTTCATCAAAAACTTCCAAGATTACCTCATTTGGTAGTGCTCCAGAGAGATCCATCCCCACACATATTCTAGCAAATGAAGTGTACTTTCCCCTCCTAGTGGCTTCAAAAGCTTTGACAAAACGTCCTAACTTATTTCCTATGGCCGATAAGGACTCTGGTTGCCAATAATCAAGCAGAAGAGAATAGAGTCTTACACAAACTGGGACCGAAGTAAAGGTTCCACATTTTGGGACAAAATTCATGATCCAAGGTCTCATATAGAGACCTGCTGCAGCATAGAAGTAGGACCCACCTTCAAAAACTCTATCCTTATCTTTGATGTTTGCAAATACCACAGTAAAGAAACCCTTTGACCCCAGGTGTAGGTCAATGTTTCCTTTTGGTTTCCAGTGATATCTCATCCACATTTGTAAGGCTTTTTCAATGGGCCATAAACCCATGAATTTGCAAATGATTGCATTGGTTTGCATATGGTCCCTGTGCACTTGCAGAGTAGGCTCATTTAAAATAAATCTGGGAGTAACAACAGCTTTGGGCTAACATGGGCCCATGTGTGCTTTTTTTTTGTTCCATGTTCCTTGTCTTCTTCCTCATTTTCTATAGTAATGTTATTCTCCTTTGACTTCTATCCATCTTGTTCCTCTTCATTGTTCCTATTCCTTCCCTTTGAAGGGCCTCTATCATATTCCATAGGTTTTTCCCCTGTTGGTCACATCTTGTTTGAAGGAGGGAGTGGAGCTCCCTCCTTTGTGCCCTTCCATGGAGAATCAGCCCTGCAACAGCCCAGAAACCCTAGATTTTTCGACCTCCATCGCCTGTTTCGCCCGTCTCGTCCCTACATTAATTATCACGTCTCTAGCAGTCATTGTTACCATGGCACCTAAGATATTTTCTTCAAAGGAAACCACTGAGAGCATTACTAGGGAAGAAGTTGAGAAAACATTAGTTGATTTGCAATTGTATGAAAATACTCAGTTATTTATAGAAAAGGGATCATCACTAACATGGTAGTAAGTTAAAGATGCTTTTGCAAAGGACTTTGAGGCAGACTTAGAGGACTGACAGGTTTATCTCATCATCCACCAGTCAGGGCTATTTAAGGTTGCATGCAAGTATCTGGCTTTACCATGTGCATATGTCATCAACTAGATTGTCTTACACATTGATGAGAAGACCATGAAATTGAGCCATGCCAGGAGGTAGAACCTTTCCACCTTCTGGGCAAAAGACTTCCAACAAATGTATCACTTTCTCGAGCCAGTAGAGTGCATGGAATCACTCTTATATGCCACCCACATTTATGTGAACACGAGAGACATTTTAAAAGGATAGGTGAAGGAGCCATCAATGTTTCAACAATACAAGACAAAGTCCCTTAGGAAGGCTTACCAGCTCTTAGTTATCTTCTCTTACAAAATCCATGGTCAAGAGAACACAGAAACCTTTCCTGAAGGTGGGAAGTCTTATTAGCCCAAGTGGTGAACAATGGGAATTCATTCAACTAGTCAGATTCGTTGGCTTGACAATTGAGGGCCCATGTAGCATAGGCTCAAAATCATCCCAAGGGTTAGCGAGCAAGGTTCTATATGTCTGCATACTTACTGGATGCAATCTATGCACAAAAACAGTTCCCTGGCATAAACTGGACATGGACACCACGAGAAATTTTCGTGCACATCTATTTCAGGTTGCTTTTGAAAAGCAGTTATGGAGGAGTAATGGCATGGATAACTAACCACTTCATTATCCCACTGTACAAGCTTATCCTTGAAGAATATCCACCTTGCATATCATGAGAAGCAATGGAGGTGATAACAAACATTGCAGATTGGTATGCCTCACTAGGTGGCACCTTCATTATAGTGTTTAGTGGAGAGAAGCCTCTACATGTTTTACCAAGGTATGTCACTGACAAACTTGTCATGCAAGAATTATCATACCATAACACCATAGGGTTGTCAGCAGCACTGCACAGGAAGAAGAAAGAACCATGGCCCATTGTTCCTTTATAGACTATATTATACGAGATAAAGAACTTGAAATTTGTTGATGTTGAGGCAAAGGAGATAGTGAGATTTTAATTCGGCACTTGATACTTTTATTCGTATGATCCCTGTAGTATTTGCAAGGACCATTAGGCGAGAGTTTACTTTCCATGGATTGATGAGAAATTTCATTGGCCAGAGGATGATCCATGAAGGTAATGCTACAATGCCTCCAATCTCCATGACCAAGTCAGTTTAGCAGGGACTTCATAAGTTGCTCTAGAGACAACAACAACTTTGGAAGCAACAACAACATAAGGAAACAATTTGGTGCAAGAAAATGGAAAGAGGAAGACTATTGACAGTCCAAAGGGAGAAAAAAGCTATAAGATGAAAGCAGATCTTATTCTCATGAAAGACGCTATAGCAGCAGAAGTGAAGAGGAAGAAAATGATGCAGAGAGTAGAGCAAAGGAAGAGAGAAAAGTAGATTTTGTATGAATAAGAACTAAAGTTGCAGGAGACAGAGTAGAAGCTAAAGGAAGGACATGAGTTTAGGAGGAGAGAATGATAAGAGAAGAAGAAGTAGGAGGAAGAACAAAGGCAAGGTGCAATGACAGAGGAAACATCACTAATACAGGTTGAAGAGCAGGAAAAGGACCAACCAGCAACTAAGGAGGAAGGTGAACAGATACAGGATCAGGAGCTTGCTTAGCAAAATGAGAAATTGATTGAAGTGATAGACATGGAGATGGAGTAGGAGACATAGAATGATGATGTTGATCTGATGCCAAGTACACCATAGGTCATCCTTTAGCCTCCACCACCTCCAGCAGTAGAGCCAACCCTGAGCGAGAAAGGGGGTGTTTTCCCCCTTGATGATGATCCAGTAATGGATGTGTACAATATATCATTCGATGATTTCCAAAGGAGGATTGTACAAGCATGAAAAAAGAACTTTATGTATGATCACACATCACCTACATTCATTAGAGAAAGGGTGTTAGTGTCAGACATTATGAAGCATCCAAATGCCATTTCTAAATCTAGCTTTCCCTATGCAGGAGAAACAAGGTCAAACATTTAGTATTTGACGACCAATAATGATCAATTGGCACATAACTTGTAGGCTTCCAGGCAAGAGGCATAACTACTCTGCGCAACAGCATAGAATGCAATTCCTACACAAGTTTACTTGGAGGAAATGAGAGCAGGGATACTTGATAAAGTATCAACACTTGGAGGCACCATGTGGAAGCTCTATGAAGGGTTTGTCATTTTGCCCGTGTGTTCCTTTCAAGTTGCGTACTATTACAAGTTTCCAAGGGGCACACTTCCTCTTCCCTTCATGTGTTGTAACCTTCATGCATCACACTTGACTCTCCACAAGGTCACATGCTTACTGTCACCCAAAGTTATCATACTTCCCTCTACACATTTCCGCAATCAAGGCATAACATTACCACCCACTGCTAGGACTCCTACTCTAAACGGTGTGAGGTCTAGTTGGGACCTCATATTAGGGAGATCCCCTAAATGTTGATCGGTCTAGCACCGCCAACACAATGTTATTATGTTATTTCAAATTATTAATTTTTTGTGTGAGATATATTTATATATATTTTTAGATATGATTATATTATAAAATTGAATTTAAATAAATATTTTAAACAAATAAAATATAGAAAATTATAATAATATTTTCTTAAAACTTAAATAGAAAATTAATTTTAGTTAGAAATTCTCCCCATGGAGGGTGCCTAAAAGGAAGCAACGCACTTGAGCATGGGGATGAAGGCCTATATGATCTATTATCATTTATTAAGGGCATTGTACATTGTCAAAATGGAACACAACATGTATCTAACAACACATTTGGGTGGTGTCACAAGAAAAGGTCCAGTCATGCGAAAAAAGTTTCATGATGAATCAAGGAAAGCTTGTTGCCATAGAAGTTCATCCACGTTGGGGAAAAAAATTCAAGCCTGCTTTGATTATGATGCAATCAAAATCTACCGAATATTTGAGGAATTATGGTAAGAGGAGGTGGAAAATACTCAGGAAGAGACATCATAGTTTAAATTTGGCCCCTGACTGGTGGAAACTATGACACGAGACTTTATTTGTTTGGAATACAACTCACTGTGGTTTGATTCTAGTCCAAATTGGATCATTATATTTTATTCATCCATATCAATGCTTTCATAGTGGAAAAGGTGGAGTTATCAACTCACATGACTATTTTTACTAGCGAGACCTAGTTTGCCAGTTTGGGGTCTGAAACCTTCTAAGAGCATTTTTAGGCATCAAATAATTTTTTTAATGGATAAAAATTTATTCATCAAGATTTTCACTACTTTTCATATTTTACACACAAAGACTTTTCCAACAACGCAAGAATCACCTCAATTAGGTTATGTATGCCAACGTTATGTCACTCGGAAGTTGACCTTCCTATTTTCCTCACCATGATTTGAGAGGATCCACGTTAGGACCCACAACTCATTGAAAATGGGCTATCCACATGATTATGATGAAGAAGACTCTATAAGATTCCATATTTTAACTTCAAATAAAAGTTTAGGTAGTCAAACCTAACTACTAGTAGGTTATCAGGCTATGTTATAACCGAGCCACTAGGAGGAAGAGGGGTTCCATTATGTTTTAGTGCATTTGTTCCATAGATGAGAAAAATAAAAGAGAGAGATAGTTAGAGATCACATAGAGAGGATTTGTTCATTGTAGTATCCCATTGTCCATGGGCCATACTTACTCGCAATCATTTACTATTTAGAGAAACAAAGCAAAGTAGCCTCACCTTCCAGCTAGGTTTTCTCTCGAAAAGGTTTCCTAGGTTTTATATTGTGTCAAATAATAGTTTGTGAGTTTTTATTCCATTATTTTCTATTTTCTGTATAATTTTAAATTTGATGCAAACATAATTATAGGAATCTACAGATTAAAAAATCTAAAGAGAAATAAAACCATAATAGTGTAGATAAGTTAGATTATTTTAAATATAGTTTTATTAGACCAGTTGTGATGAAATTTCCAATGGAATATCTACATAATTTTGTGGATCATATTGGTATTATAGTAGGTTTATTTGGGTATATTGTGGATATTTGCAAGGGATCTAGATCAGTTGAGCTAAAAGTCGTAAAACCATAATCGTGGCTGATGAATTTGTGAATATCTCTCTTGATCCTACAGAGGAGATGTTTTAGTGGCTAGAAGCATAAGTTGCATATATAAGTCATAATTTGAATCTCCTCATGTCATCCTTGAACAAAAAACTCATGCTACTTGGAGAATATGGGGATTCTAATGCAGAGGATGGGTCAAAGGGGATATCAGGAGATCAAGAAGAAAACGAGAATTGGTTGAAGAAATGACTCAAAAGAGATCAACCCAGTTCGAGTATCATGAGTCATTCATAGTCCTAGTTCAAAATGGAAGCGAAGTTTGATATCAAGTCATACAAAGGTGATATCAACACTATGAAGATAAATTACTTGTTGCAACAATTAGAAGTGTATTTTAGTGTTCATCATATAGAGAAGGAACAAAAGGTTTCATTTTTTTTTGTTGAAAATAGGGGGCCATTCCCTAACCTAGTGGGAAATCCACATAGAGACCTTGAGGTTGGAGGGAGAAATCTCCAATGAATAAGTGGTAGGAATTCAAAACCCTCATAAAGTCACATTTTACCCTATCAGGTATGTAGAGGACTAATGGATCCAGTGGGACTACTTCAAGTAGAAGCAGGGGCAGAGTGTACAGGAGTACACCACAAAGTTTAGAAAGATGACCATAATGCTTGGTATCTCCCCAAATAACCCATATGTACTCTTCAAGTATGTGGGGGGTATACATAGCTATCTACGGAAGAAAGTGATGATGTTCAAGCCCAGATCGGTGGATGGGGCTTATGTATAGGCACAATATATGGAGAACATAGGCATGAAGAAAGGGAAATCAAATGGACCAAATTAGAAGGAGAAACAAGATGCTTCTAAGGAGTCGAATAAGAAGTGAAAAAGGGGAAAAGAAAAAAATTGTTAATCATAGCATACCAATTCAAAGATCCCAACAACCACTACAACATTGACGGCCATACAGAGGATAAGTGGTGGAAGTTGCACCAAGATCTTAATTTGAAGAACAAAAATAATTACAATAAGAATAAGAATATCATGGCCACTAATTCAAGAAACCAAGTTGAAAGAAGCTCAAAATTGGATAACAAAATCATCTATATGTTAGTGAAAAAGGAGGTGAATTTGAGTATCCTTCAATAACAAGAAGAGAATAATTAACCAAGCCCTTCCACATCAAGATACAAGTCAGTAAGATAAATATTGATGCTCTGTTTACCTTAGGATTGTAGGTGAATCTCATTATAGTAAATATGGTCAAAAAGATGGGATTGGAAGTTCGTGATCATCCAAGCCCATATCCATTTGGATGGGTAAATAAGGATGCAAAGTTAAATGTAAAAAACACTGCAAAATTTGATTTGCTATGAGTGTTGATTTTATTGATGAAGTAGAAATAAATGTAGTTCCCCTTGATGTATGTGAAGTGGAGTTTGGAAGTCCCTACATGTACATGTGATATGAAATATTCATGTAGAGAACCAACTAGCACCGACTCAACAAGGATGAAAAATCGCTCACCATCAATGAACACAAAGGCAAGTCAAAAATTTTGTTGGTAAGTGCCAACCAAGCCAGAAAATTGAACAATTCCATCAAGAAGTATTTTTTATTGTTTTTAAGAGAAAATCAGTCTATGGAAGAGTCTATAAGAGGAAAGGCATCCCTTGAGGGGTGTACTAGGAAATAGAACAATAGCTAGAAGAGTTTCTATAGGCATATAGGGATTTGTTACGGGAATCTAAAAGGTTACTACCCAAGAGAGAAGTGGAGCACGAGATCCACCTATTGTCAGAATCCCCATTGCCAAACATTGGGTTGTTCAAGTAGTTTGTTATAGAAGCAAGTGAGGTGAAGAAATATTTGCAGCATCTCATTAAGGGAATTTTTAGGTCTAAAATAGGCCTCCTAAGGAAAATAGTAAAATAAGAGTTATGAATTTTTAAAATAAAAGAAAAAAAACTACATTTTTTATTGTATTTTGGACTTATCTCCTTGTAGGTTTACTCAAATTTCAAATGTGTACACCCGTTGGATGGTCAATTAGATTTTGCATCCAATAAATACCCACTCTGCATACTTTTAAGTAGATCCACACCAAGAAAAAATCAAAATACTTGAAAAAATCTGTTTCAAGGTGTGGATCTACTAAAAAATATGCAAAGTGGGTACTTGTCGGATGCCTAATGTAATTCTGCATCCAACAATTGTACACACTTGAAAATTGAGTAAACCTACAAGGAGATAAGTCCAAAATATGACTAAAAACATACCTTTTCTTCTTTTCCCTCCAAAAATATTCTCACCTTGGGATGACATCATCATCTTGGATCCTATTGGTTCTCTTAAAGTTGATTTTGTTAGTACATTTTTCATTTTGAGGCCCATGTTTTACCTCAAATTTCCCCTAATGACTGAAGAGGGTGTCATTCGACCAAGTACATCACCATGTGGGTCACCCATCATCATTGTGCAAAGAAGGATGGGACTTCGTAGATGTATAATGATTACAGGGAATTGAACAAAATCACATTCAAGAAGAGGTACCCCCTACCTAGGATAGATGATTTTTTGGATTAGTTGTAGCTAGAAAAGTGCTTCACCAAGTTGGACTTAAAGTTTGGATATCACTAAGTTCGAGTCAAAGAAGAAGATACCTAGAAACTGCCTTCAAAGCCAGGAAAGGTTTGTGTGAGTGGTTAATCATTCCATTCGACCAATGTAATGCACCAACTACATTGATATATTGTTCCCTTTTATAGATTCATTTGTTACTGTTTATTTGGATGATATATTGGTATACAATGCTGCCTGGGAGGAGCACATCTCACATTTGACGCTAGTGATGGAGACATTAAAGAAGCATTGTTGGCATTATAAATTTGGCATGTATGTCAACAACATCGATACTAATGCAATGTATTAGTTATAGGTGTTTGATGAAAAAATAATTTGATGATTGATGATGGCCTTAGCCCTTATGGGTATTGATGCAATTCTATATTTATTTAATGAGTGAATTGGGCACTCATGTACTAACATAGTTGAAAATATGAGTGAACTAAATAATGCATTTGGAAAAAAATGAGATATGATCATGGTAAGTATTGGTACTTATCCAATGTTAAGTCAGTGATCGTGGAATCCAATTTTGGACACATGAATTAACGAAAAAAATTTCTCTATGCATTGGAAATACCATCAAAAGATGTCACTCATATATTTGAAATAGAGAGGATCCCCATGAGATGTGGAACACTACACTGGGTATCTATGATGTCAGTGACTCAATCAATAGTGTACATGGAGGTTTATAGATCTATTGATGAATGTGGATAATATGGTAATGATGGATTGTATAATCAACTAGATTAATGGTATTTGCATGCAATGGATACTGATTTTGATTTTGTAGTAACCATTTGTAAATGTGTACAGTGTTGGAGATCCCTCTCTTTCCTTAAATATCAAATTTTTGTTTTTCATAGAACCCGTGAGATGGCAATGTAAGATATACAATCTTGGTAGTTATGGACTTCAGAGCGAGTGTTGGTGTTTATTTGATTATGCACCAATGATAGTGCAAGGATGTGTAACCCATGCTTTGAGAAGAGAAAAATATGTGGGCCAATCAGATACATGTGTTTATAGTGGTTGTGAAAAGCACATATCATTGTCATTTATTAATGATGTGAACAATGCTTGACAATGGTGGACTTGTCTGTTTGGCAGCGAAAGAATCATCTTAATATTGTCACCATTAATCTATTGATCTAGTCACATTTGATTATCCTCCTCTAATGTACATTAATGCTTTGTTTTTCATCTGCGTTGTCTTTGGTCTATGTTGTTTATGTTTTCCAATATGAAAATGTGGAAATTAGTGCTTGACCAAATCTAAGTTGAATTGGTCATTGACAATTTTATCTATTTCACATGTCAATTTGCTATGGTCTAGTAAGTTAATCTAAGTGGTTATGCATTATTTTGAATTTGTTTGGTTGATCATATGGTTGAATGGAGAACCAATAATGTGTAATCATGTAGTATCCTTGGAGTTACATTAGTCTGCATACACAACATTCAAGAAATAGGAGTCAATGGGGAGTTAATCAAGTGATATTGCATGTTATGGGGACAAATATGATCTATGCATATGGTTTCCATCATTGAGTAATACAAAGACTGTTTTGTGTGTAGGAAAAATTTTGAAACACATTTACTTCATTTGATTTGGTCATCAAGAACATTATGGATTTATTTAGTCATCAAAGGAGAACTAGAATGTATTAATTGTGTTTGATGTGCTCTGATTTAGCAACTAGGCGAATTAGTTTGGATTCCTATGCCATGGATGTTTTTGAGGTTCGATCTCTTGAAAGTGTGAGGTGTATTGAAGCATTTTTGTGAGCTGGTTGTGTTGGATAAAAAGGAGTGATCATTGTGTGATGGTTGTAGCATCTTATTGAAGGCGATAGTTATCATTATGTGATTTTTGTGCTTGTTATAATCAATTGTTGATGTAGGTTATGTATCCTAAGGAGTGAAGGAAAGGTTGAAGAATTGATTATATCCCATATAATATTTTTGTAACAGCACAAAAAAGCTACATAAGTGTTTGTCGTAGATATTTTTTTAAATTATATATGCTACTTCAAGTGTTAAAATAGAGATAAAATTATGTTGTACAAGCATTTATTGTATGAGTTGTATTTACAGAGGTTGGTGCCTCTAGCAAGTGGGGTCTTGCTAAATTATTGAAGAGGTGGGTGCTCCTAACTAGTCGATGTTAGCATATAATTCACAGAATAAAATTTTGAAGAAGAATAAAAGAGAGAAGTAAGAAACAAGTATGATGGTCTTTCTCTCCTAAGAGTGTTTCCACCTTAAACAGTTGTGTCTCTTGTGTTATTTTGTATTATTTCTTGAGTTTCTATGATTGTATATTCTTAATCAATTGTTTCATAAATTAAAGGTGTAAAATTGTTAAAATTTACTTCAATATTGATTCATACCCCCCCCACCCGCCGGTAGTAATTGATCCTGACAATTGGTATCAATGCCAACTCCTTCGATTTCATCTTAATCACTAGAAGGAGATATAAATGGGATCATGACCAATTAAATAGGAAAGGATGTTGTACAAAATACTCTTAGAAGGAATTCTCCCATTTGGAATCCTCTATCTCCAAAAAAGGATTCCAAAGTCCTATTTTTGATGGAGAAAACTATGTTCTATAGAAAATGGGGATGGAGGCATATCTAATGAATTTGGTGTTGATGTTTGGGAAACTATTGTATCAGGATAAATAGTTCTTGTTGTCCTTCCTACATATTGTGATGGAAAGAAGATATATACAAATAATGTGAAGGCCAAAATTTCCATTATGGTTGGACTCAATGAGATTGAACTCAGTAAAGTAATTCATTGCAAGTCAACAAAGGATATCTAGGATAAACTCTAGAATAGTTACAAAGGAAATGAAAAAGTGAAGAAGGAAAAAATTTAGACCTACAGAATGAGGTTTGAGAGCTTGAAGATGAGAGAGGATGAAAGTATCGGTAAAAAATTTTATAGAGTTGAGGAATTTGCAAACATGATCAAAGGTATAGATGAGAAGCTTGAAGATGAAGTGGTCATTCAGAAAACCTAAAGATTCTAGCCAATGAGGTTCAATGCAAAAAAAAATCCATTGAAGAAATGTAGGATTTAAGTTCCCACACTGCATATGAGATGCAAATTGGAGATTAAATATCAGAATCTAGAGAAGAAACCTTCAAGGTATCTAAGAAATCCAAGGATACGCATGAATATTTCAGTTATGAATTAGATTAGGAAATGACCCAGTTTGTTAGGAAGTTAAAAAGGGGGTATAGAAATATAAGGGCAAACTACCTTTCAAATGTTTGATTGTGGAAGGATTATAAATTTTGCATCAAAGTGTCCCTACACAAGAACATAGAAAGAGGAAAATTAAAAGGAAGTGAAGGCCAAGAGTAAGCCCCAAAAATATCAGAAGGGAAAAGCTCAAAAGAAAAATAGCTTGTATTCCAAAGAAGAGAGTGATTCTCCAAAAGCTGGCATTGAGCCCTCATCCGAGGAGGAGCATGACAAGTGTCTTCTCATGGCCCTTGAATCTAAGGATGAATCATATTTTGAAGAAGTAGTAGTGGATTATGAAGGAGAGTTCATTAGTAAATTGTATGAGTTAAAAAAGGCCAAGAAGAATAAACTGAACCACATTGGTTGGTTCGAAACGCGTCGGCAAAAATATTTCTTATGTGATTTACGCTGAAGCTCTCCTTATAAGAATAAACTGCTTAAAGAATAATTGTTGAAAATGAAAGAAGGAATGTCGCATTCTACCGATGAATCTTAAAAGTGCAACTAGAAGAGGTTGAAAAATTCAAGGATGTTTTGATCCAATATTTGAAGGATAAGTAGAAGTGTTTGGCTAAATTAGAAGATGAGAACCTCTCAAGCTAAAATTATCTGATATTCAAATTCCTAGTGCTTATGAAGAAGACATGATGAATTTAAAAATGCAACTGGGGGAGGAAATTATAAAGTATTTTCTAGTCATTTGGCAGAATGGGAGAAAAA
>APFE030138841.1:1521-22588 GCA_000404065.3 Pinus taeda | reverse complement strand
AGATCCGGACATGGTTATCACCTCCTAGACAATAGAAACCAAGGCGGCCATGCAGTATAAACTAGACAAAAGCTTATATGAAACAACCATCATTCAAAAATGGACAGAACCATTCATGGGCAAGGATTGATTGCTCTTGAGCCAGATCAGAATTTTATCCATGGATGGAGACATAACTCATCAGATCTAAACCACCAGAAGACAGATTTGCCCTCGATCTGGCGAGATCTGGAAGGATATACCCGAATCAGCAATGTCCAATATCGTTGTGCTAACGCTAAAATAAATGGAGACAAAGGGTTGCATGAAAAATCTGGCAGCTTACTTCTTGATCTTTTGCTTCAAGTATCTGGGTTTTTAACAACTGATCCCCATCCCATATTAAGAGAAAAGCTCTACATGAGGACGATCCTGGACTATCTACAGGTTATACCAGATCATGTGGGAATACTACAAGCCTGTAAACAAATCGGACCAGATTCACAACAATTTTTGGTGCTTGGACAAGAACAACAGGAAGAGGTGATCATCCCATCACTGGATCTTGAAGCCCCGATAGCAGAGATGCTGGAAGGTAAAAAAAAATACCCTTTTATTAGAACTATGGAAGGAAAGACAGTATGCATAAAAATAGGGAGTTGGGAGGAGATCAAAACCCTCAAACTGAGGATACAAGAAAGGTTGGGCATTCCACCTTACAAACAATTATTGATTCACACAGGAAAAGTACTGCAGGAGGAACACAAGATAAAAGAATACGACATAGGCAGAGACTCAACTATCTAGCTCAACACAAGACTCCGTGGTGGCTGCTCTGGAACAAGCTCCAAAGGACCAGTTTCTTTCAAAGATGCAGTAAAAGGGAAAATGGGGTCTCAAATACAATCTAAACAGCAAGCCATGACTCCTAGTGCCTACATCGTCGAGCAGACAACTCATAACCCAACTCTATTGATCGCTATACCTGAGGTAAATGAAATACATGATGATTATTTATCAAAAGAAGTGATATGCAGATTTAACGGGTTTTGGCCTAAACCGGAAGCCCTAAGTCAATGGATTTACTCCATATGGATAGAAAACTATGATATACACCTGTGCTCTAAAGGTTTTTTCATTGTCAAATTCTACACAGTCAATGACAAGGAATATGCATTGAATGAGGGACCATGGTTCTGGGGTAATGATGGACTTTTCATGACATCATGGTTTTCGGAATTTGATCCAAATACCATGGTGGTCTCCAAAGTGTCTGTGTGGGTTAAACTATATAACCTATTGCTACATTTTTGGCACATAAAAGTATTAGTAGGCATTGGCAATGCTCTGGGGAAATTTTTAAAAGTAGACAGTGAGCTTCTTACCAAGGATATCTACACCTTCGCCAGAATCTGCGTGGAGGTTGATCTCAGTCAAGGGTTACCAGACCACATCCTCTTATTCCACGATGAAAAGCAATGGTCCCAACCTCTTGATTATGAAAACACTGCCTTCAGATGCTGCATTTGTCATCAAACTAGTCATCTACAAAGTGCTTGTCCACAAAACAAAAAAGATAGGAAAAGAAGACAACCTCCAAAGCCAAAAGGATGACAGTTCTCAGCCGCTCCAGTAGAGGATATAGAAGAGGAAGAAAATGCAAAAATTACCACAAATATCACATTGCAAGAAGAATAACACCCAAAAGCCAAACAACCAGGAGATATCCCAGCTTACAAGGAACAAAGCACTTAATTTAAATCACAAAATGATGAAAACCAAAACTGCTTTGCTTTAGTTCCATGGACAACCGATTCACAGTAGAGAAGTGAGCAGCTCATTCTAGGGAAAGAAATCGGTGGCAATAAGCGAATACACTCAACAAAAAGCTCAGATTCCAACAAAGAAACCCCAACTACTACCACAAAGGCAGAAATGTCCATTGCAACTTCCACTCCCAAAACTGGAGGTTGGCGGAAAGTGGAAAAAAAGAAAGGTAGGAAAGCATAGATAGTTTATAAATGATTTGTTCTTTTAGATCCTACGTACCAAGACAAGTTTATACAACATATGCTAATTTAGCATCTACAACATGTAATTTTGCTCAATATGAATAAAATTACGATTTTTCCATTGGAAAAAAAATTAAAAAATATAGAGAAATAATCATAGCTATATATCATCACCACTTAGGCTTAATTAATTGGCTAAGGGGAGGAGGTTATATTGCTCCCATTATGTTTCAACTTGAAGATTGTGATATGCTTGTCTTATGAAATATTGGAGTAATCATGGTTGTTAAATTGGGTTGAGCATGTATCATTATCCATAATTATGTGACACATTATTCCATATTTCAACAGGTGGTGGATTGTTGTGATCAATGGGATACTTTTAAATATTTCATAAGTCAGTAGGAGGATGTTTCAACCTTGAATGATCAAGGGCTTGATGTATTTCAATTTTCTATCATGAAGAATTTGAAGCGTTTAATCTTAAACCTGATCAAACCAGTGGCATTGGCAGTGTTTTAATTGATACATCTATTGATAGTGGTGCATGTATACCAGTTGATGTTTTTAAGCATCCCAAATTTTATGATCCACCATCATAAAGTTCTGAGACCCGTCAGGAAGCCGAGGCACTTAAACTCCTGCTGATGGTTATGTCAGGTCCTCACAATCCCGTTGAGATCTCCAAACTAAGTTGGATCCAGATTTTCACGCATAATTCTTTCTTTAATATTCATCCACTGGTTACAAGTTCATTCTTAAAGGACTCTTGTTATTTTCAAGTTGATCTTCATCATCTCCAAGATGTAGTTTTTGATCGGATGAAAGGTTCTTTTTTGGTTACTTCCTTTTCATGTGAATCCTTTGGTTTAGACCGAGGGTTTGAAAGCCCATCTTTCCTGGATCTTTATAACTTGATAACCTGTCATTTTGATGATCGAGACTAAGGACATTTTGGGTTGAAGGACTTTTCTATGTTAAACTCTTCCGAATCTGATCATCTTATTATCTCTTTTGTGCATATCATGAAGCTGATAATCTCCATGGCACATTTTCTCTTCTGGAATAATTGTAATTGCTTCAATCATTTAGTCGACCAAATTGTGTTATTACTAAGTTTGATTTGACATATGTTTCTATTATTTTGTCAACTCGGTATCCCGATTGGTTTCTTGGATTCACAATGTCAACAATTGTCTTGAATTCCCTAAGCTTTCTTATTATTGACTTTGCATATAATTTGATAAAAAGGGAACCAATAGAGAATTGAGAGCCTTGCATGTTGATCGACCAATCTAATCATAATACTGAAGATTCTCATTGTGATTCAAATGTATTAATTGTAAATTCATTTTCCCACAAGTCCCAGGGTCTTCAAATTGGTTGTTATGAATACCATGATCCAGTTACTCAATCGTTAGAGCAATCTTACCTGGAAAGCCCCTATGTAAATAATAAGTTTCAATATTTTCTGATGTTTGCAAGAATTGAAAACATAGGTGAATGTGTATTCGCAATAAAATTGAAAGGATTCTATGATCAATATTTCAATCAACAAGGTAAAGTTCAAAAAAGGTTAAAACTTTTAGAAAAAAATAGAGAAAGATTAATGTCACACACAAATCACACTTCATATTTTATTGATCACAACAATTACACATATATAGGACATAAAACACTGATTTCGACACATTTAGATCATGACTAAAACTTATACATAGGAAACAAAAACTTCTAGATTGACACTTGGGAACTCACAATGACAACTCACAACAACATATGGAAGCATTACTTCCAATACCCTCCCTTAATGCTTACATGGAAAACATTGAAAACATATATTACAATAACAAGGATAATCTATGTATGACTAGTCTTCATCGACACTCACATCCACTTTGGAATCTCGTAAACACCCCTCTTTCACCACCACATCTTTGCGATTTCACTTAACCTCCATTTAAAACACAACCGTCTCTGACCATCGTTGATGAAATTTGCAAGATCAACAATATTGACACCTTGGTTCGTCTGATAAGAGCCATCAAGTAATGAACCATCCTATGGACCAACGGCCATCTGTCAGATATTTCACTTTCGGCTACCCGTTAGTTGCTAGGATGGAGGTATGGATACTTAATGTGTTCAAAAGTTGATTAAACATCTTTACCTTACATAAGAATTCATGTTTTAGACACTGGGGGTTCCAGTTTAAGAACCACCAACCCTTTTAATAACCAATAAAAACACACAAGAATTGATGTTTTAGACACCGAGGCTTCTAGTTTAAGAACCACCAACCCTTTTTATAACCAATAAAAACACAAACACCAACCACCAAAATGTACAGAGACAAAATTAGTGATTGTTCTTTATTGATCTGTGCATAACAGATCAAATATAATAATAATGACTTTGAATATTGGTATTTTCCATTAGATTTGCAACATTTGGATATCAATCTTTAGATACACAATACCACAATATTTTAGTAGTTCAAATCTAGAATGATAAATGGCAACATTCCACCTGCATGTCGCAACTGTACATCTTGCACCATTTGATAATCTCAAGAACCACCATTTAAAACATGTATACTTTGCTCTCAATTGTAAATCCATACTAGATCAAATCAAATCTATGTTGATCCAACTTCTTCACAAACATATCTCCTCTTATTTTACAAAGATTTGTCCACAATGGAACTTCATACAACAACAATAACACTAGATCTTCGTAATTCTCCTTTGCATGCAACTATCCACAATCCACATACAAATCAAATATTCACACAAATAATTGAACAAACATTTTATTAAACTAATCTATGTACAAATGAGTATCATGACTAAAATTGCATGATCTCAGCCCCTCTCATGAGAGAGTCAAGGCTGAACCAACTCTGATAGCATGTTAGAAAAAAATAGAGAGAGATCAATGTCACACATAAATCAAACTTCACTTCATATTTTATTAATCACAATAGTTACACGTATATAAGACATAAAACACTGACTTTGATACATTTAGATCACGACTACAACTCATACATAGGAAACAACAAATTCTAGATTGACGCTTGGGAACTCACAATGACAATCCACAACAACACATGGAAGAATTGCTTCTAATAAAAACTATTTGGTATGACAAATTCTTTTGGTAATAAGCAAGACCTTCAGTTTATTGTGCAAGTTTTCAAAGTTCTTATATTTTTTTATTGCACATTGTTTGATATTTGCTCGTATCTTTGTGGTTGTAGGTCAGTAACAATGATGGTTACATTGGAAATATCATTACACATAGTTGTGACGTTCTAGCTGATTAGGTTAGGAGTAGGCTTAGTTGCATTTAGTTCCTCTTGCATTGCATCCACCTTCTTTCCTACTCTCCATCTAGTCTCTGCATATGTTTTTCTTTTCTATGATGTTTTGCCTTCAGTCTCCATTTGCTTTATCTCTTGGTTTTTCTTTTGGTTTTGTATGTCTTTCTTTCATGTTTTCTTAATAAGACCTTATGTGAAAAAGTGCATGGCTCAAAAGGACTTTGTCATGGAATAAAAGAGAAGTGTGACAACCACAACACTTGACATTATATTATTCTTTGTTTGGGAAAATTCCATAGGTTAAGCTAAGTCTAGATGGAAAATACAATTCATCCACGAGGAGAACCTCGAGGGAACCAATTAGATCCTTGCCTATGCTAGTGTCTAAACTACTCAACTTGGTGTAAATCTACCTGTGTATAAACGCTTGTCCAATATAGTAGAGAAGGGATAAGGGGAAATCTAAAGCGAACAAACCAATATCATAGGTCTTAAAATACTTTTCTGAAGGGGAAACCTCCTCTGCTCTTAATAAGTCTAGATCCCTCTTCCACCCATTGAAAATAATAAGTGTTGATGCACAGTTTTATTAAATAAATAAATAAAGGGTGAAATAAGAGATAAGCATCCTGCACAGGGAGGTGAAGCAAGTGACTTCACCAGGGTACTGTCCAGGCTCATTGGTAGTGAAGCAACGCTTATGCCCCTGAAGTGACTCCACGGGGGTATTGCACAGGCCTGCTGGCAGCGGGACAATACCAGAGGTGAAAACTCTATACTCCGATATTATAAAATTTCTGCGCACATTACCCTTTCTCGAATTGAACCGATTATGATACGATGTATCTTTGTGTGAGTTCAACCGAATAGAGAAAAGAGAGGATGTTATGTATGAAACTGGGTCAAAAAGGGGAACTTGGGATAGTCAATACTTCTTGAATATATGACTCTTAACTAAAATCTATTCCCGAACAAAGAAGTTGAAGTCTACATTCGCATTTTGAAGCCTACCTTATTGTCGTATCAAATGTCACCTTGGTTGTCAAGTGTCGTTTTGTGTTGTTTGATATGTCTCAAGTGTTGTTGCATTAATTATAACATCCTTATATGCATTTCATGATCATAACACCTTTGTTGTTGTAAAACAACACTTTCGGGTTGCAGTCGCACATACTTCATTGTTTGTACTTAGGGAATGTGCATAAAGTGGCATTTTGATGTATATTCATTGTTGATCAAGTCTGTCTAAGTTTTCTTGATGAGGTAGTATGTGTCACACATGGTTTTATGTCAAGAACTTGTCGTGCTCACCCCGTGACCAATCATCTAGACTTGGACAAAATTTAGTTGTAAAGCGAGCTCATTAAGGCCAAGAGCGCATAAGCGCACTCTGAAGCCTTGATGGGAGACCCTTCAATGTTTAGAAGTGTGCCCTACTTTGGAGAGTTGGGCACACTTCAAAATCATGAATCCCCTTCCTTGTTCCAAACTGTGTCCTTCAAAAAACCAAGCCTTCCTTTGAGCACAATCCTTCGACTTGAAGGAATGCACCCTCTTTGGGAGCACTCCTTCGACTCGAAGGAATGCACAATCCTTGGGAGAACTCCTTCGACCTGAAGGAATGCGCCCTCATTGAGTGCATGAGCACACCCCAAAGACCTTAAGCTCCACCCTTCAACCTTCCATAATGCGCCATGTGCCCTCTTGACCCTTTGAGCACATGAGAACAGTTTGAAGGCATGAATATTTTCTCCTTCAGCCTTTAAAAATGCACACATAAGCGCATTTTGTCCCTCTTGAGTGCACTGAAAAGGCATGAACATAAAATATGCATAAAACATGGTAGAATAGGAGATTTTCAGGTTGATTGTTGCTTGTCATGAGTGATTGTAGATGCAGGTATTCTAGAAACATCATGGCAAGCACACATGAGGAAGATTGGACAAAGAGAAGAAACGAAGGAAGTTGCATGAAGAACGAAGAGAACACTTGAACCTTGATGATCAAAACACCCAAAGACTCCATTACATCAAAGACCCTTTGGAGGGTGAGGACATTAATGATTGAATCTGCATAAAGAAATGAAGACACAAGTGGAAACCATGTCGCAACTACAGAAAGTCCATGTCATCAGTGGCTATTAGTTCCAATCATCAAAGATAATGACATATCAAGTCTCATCACATGATGATGTGGAAGTCATGGTGTATTATTGTAATCATTGTAAACACAAATAAGTGGAAGTCCAGGAGTCATATGTTGAAAATGAAAATTCAGTTAGCTATATCTGGACAAAATATTTTTAAAAGAAGTCCAAAAGTCATTTAGAAGTTCAAGGGTTGCATAGAAGTACAAAGGTCATAATCGAAGTCCAAGAGTCAGGAGGGTAATTTAAGAGTCACGGGGATACGAAAGGTCATACCCCTTGTTATAAAAGCAACCTCACAACTCAAGCAAAAGGATTTTGGAGGCTTAAGCTTTGGGGAGCTAGTCTTGGCTTCTCTACTTGGCATAGGAGAGAAAAATATTCTTTGGAGAAGCAAGGAGTGACTTAATGGTCCACTATTGGAACCGGTGTTTGCCATTGTAATTGATGTACTTGGATATTTCACCTTATAATTGAAGCTCTATGAGCCAACACCTTTTAATGCATGTATTGCAGACGTTTTAGGACTATTCTTGGGATGTTTATGGTATATGTTGTGTTCATATGTACTGGAGAAATTGAACTATTTCGGTGGCTTCAGTAGTCATCTTACTAAATGTGTGTTGTATTAACTTTAATATATTTGTGTGAACTATTTCGCTAACTAATCTTTCCATGGTCTCATGTGCCTCTTATAGGATAACATTATTACTTTCCTCTTAGAGACTCACTTCTTGTCTCTCGTCGTGAAGGTTCCATTTTACATCCCGCAATTGGCGCTTCACAATGTCAACTTACTTGCTTATTCAAGGTTTACGTATATAATCTCTTATGTTATTTGTTGAAACCAAGACAAACCTTTGCGTTATGGTGGTCGGGCTGATACTTCGGATGGGGCTCCTTCTCCAAATGATGCAAGGTTTAATTGAGACTTCACATCGAGGAGACCCCCTAGATGTTGGTGGTATTCAACACCCTCAATACTATGTTAATAATGAGTTGAACATAATGAATTTTAGATATGTTATAGTAAGCTAAGTAATAAAATAGCCAAGGTAATTTACAAATAAGATGTACACATGAATTCTCCAAATTGACATAAAACAAACCATGAAACTCTTTGACCTCAATAAATCACATCATTTGACCTCTTTAGATATGGGCTTGATGATTTCCACTTAAGTAAATCACATGGTTTTACTATGAACAATGCAATTAGACTTTTTTGGAGGATGCACATTCAAAACAATGCTAGAATCTCCAACCACATTTCTAGTCTCGGAAATTGAATATAGATCTATCACATTGTTATTAGGGCCATAGGAACACCTTTGTCTAATCAATATTGATTGGTCTTGATTAATATACATTAATTTGGAGATGCATTAGGTTGATAATTCTATGTAGGTGGCCCAACAACACAATAACTAACTTTGAGGCATGTGGCCATATGAGCATCTTGAGTAAGATCTACAAATAATAACTCTTGGATCATTCAATAAAGAACATCACCAAGTAATAAGGTGGTGAGAAATAAACTTGAGTTACAAGTCAAGTGTCGATTTGGGAGAACATTAGATCATCGTGTGATCAATGTGTAACTAATGCTTAATATGAACCACTTCACTTAGTAATCAAGACCAAGTCTAATTAGATCAAAGATATAATTTATAGTTACAAAATTCTAGTGTCATTGGACATTATAGAATAAAAGGGAGTAAATGAATAACCACCAAATTACAGATTAATTACACACACATACAAGTAGAGGAAACACATTTCCTTCATAAATATAATATTTTGAAATATTTATTGCTTATAAGTTATCTAATTTTGTAGCGAACTTCGTTCAAGTTGGTAGAATCTAGTGAGGTAGGTAGTTGTAGTTCCCATCAAGCAAGAACTTTGTTCAAATTTTAGATGATTTGGGTCCATTTGGATTAGGGAAAACACCTAGGGACATTGTTTAACCATACATAAACGTGGATCATGGTGGAACTCTACTCATGCACATAATTTTTACTAGATCCTTATAAGGTTTTTTGTAGAAAAAAGGCCATCATGTTACAAGATTAGCTTACTCCATATTATAATCAAGGCCTAAACATAGGTTAATGTAATAGGAACTGAATCCTCTTTTTAGCTACAATTTGGATAAAAATATTAGACGTAATTAAAGTTCCACCATGGAGGACATAAAATGTCTCTTGAGGAAAATAAGATTTTGCTTGGATGATATCGATTCTTGTCTAAAATGTGTGGAACAATATGTGGTGTCAGACTCAGACTCAGCCTCATGAGATCTTATGGATCCTCCTGGAGACCCTAATGACCCTCTTGTCCACAATTCTCTTGTTTTCACGGTTATTTCTTTTGATTAAGGTAGGTCTCTGCCTTTGAAGTTTTAACATCTTTGTGTTCCACGTTTTTGTGGCTTCTACTATTTTTAATGGACCTCCTTATGGTGATATATGGTTGTTTAATATGATGATGGTATTTTATTGGGCCTTCACTTGTTTTTGTTCCATGCGTTTGTTCCTTGTTAAATATAGGTTGGCAATAGAGTGAGATGGTGCACTATCTGATGTTTTGGGTAATGCCACTGGTTACAGTGCTGAATCCTACTCAATCCTCTTCAGATTGACATGGTTGTTCATTTCAGGTTACATCTCAAGATCTCGCTCTGGCTCTTTGGTTCATGGTACATTTATTGTAGACAATGGCTCTCATGTTTATGCAGGTTGAAGTAATGATTGTCAGGCATATATATGGCAAGTTCACCTGCTAGTAATTGATAGGTTTTTGGCTTAAAATCAAAATGGTGCACAATGGATATTGTTATTTGATTGTCATTTGTAATTGTGGCAAGTTCTCTTTTTCCGTTGAATGTCATTTTACCTTGTGGTTAAGGAAGGCATAGTCTAGATCACACCTCTCGATATATGTTTGTTCTTTTAGGTTTTGAAGCCTCAATTTTCTATTGATGACCACTATGCTTATGTTTGTTGTCGTTTTGTGGAGACTTCCACACTCAGGTGAGTATCTTTTAGACACGTGAACTTAATGTAAACATTGATTTATTAATAAAAATCCTTTGCATTAGTTTACCAAAAAAAAAAGATTAAAATTCCACCACAACCCAAACTTCATTCATATTGGAAAGATTCCTTTAGAATTTTCACATTTATGAACAAACCAAAATATCAAAATTTCAATCAACATTTTGCATCAATAAAAAAATTAACTCACTATATTACCAAATTAATGAAAACTCCTACTTCATTAATAAATTAATTAAAAACTCTTACTCTATTATTAAATTTCAATAACCAATTATTTTTTTAATAAAATTAAATCCATTCTTATTAATATTAAATATATATTTTTTAAAATCTATATAAAAATAAATGATCATATTAATAATATCATGGCTCCATCGCTCAAAAATAGTAAAACTTTTACATTTAAGATATCTTAGTAAATCACTACCTCAAAGCACATATATAAAAAAATAAAAAATAAACTTTAACCAAACTAAATACACCAAAATGCAGTAAGCATTATCCTAAACATCTATAAAAAGAAATAACAAATATCTAAAAGTCATAACTCCCCCGCAACTGAAAAATAAATGGGGAAACTCTTTGTATCAAGGAAACATCTTCATAAATCATTATCTAGAAAAGAAAACATAAACCAAAAAAATAAAGGAAACTTGACCCAAAATAAATACACAAAAAATGCATTAAACATTATCCTAAACCTCCATAACAAACATTTAACATCAAATTAAGCCCGTCCACATAACGCCACGCCATGGATAATTCAAGTAAGCATGGACTTAATTTAGCAGGCCATTAACTATTAAAATAGTACTTACTTGCAGGCCATGGATAATCCAGGTAAGCGTGCACTTAATTTAGTAAGCAATAACTTTAATATTTGCATTAAAATACGTTTCCGTCGGCAGTTGTTGACCAAGGATCTCTTTCATAGGTTAACCCTCAAGGAATCCAGCATCGCCTCCCTCATATCTTAATTATACGGTGCCACAAATTATTGAAGCATCCAAAGCCGGTGGTGTGGCACTCTGCAAAAGGCCAGCATGGAAGTGTGTCGAATAATTGAGCAGATATTCCTTCTCCAGATAGCCAAGATAATATTTAAAGACAGTAGACCTTAGTACCCAATACTACCCACATCCAAACAATTGAGCAATCAGAATAAAAGTTCTAGATTGATTCATAGAGATCGTGTGCAAATGGAATTAAAAATGACAGTGCTGAGGAAACCAGGAATGCCTCTGGTCATTTTGATATGCGGAAGCCTTGTATATTATCACTGTGCAATATGCAATGCAAGTATGGTGTCTCTCCTCTGCGATGTTCTCATAGTCCTCCTGTGCTCCTTTGCAGTGTTGGGGATGCTTTTCCGCCAGATGAATGTCTCGTAAGTATAATCAATAATACACACTTCCCTGTTTATCTGTATATTTTTTAAACCCACGAGTCTGTTTCTGCATTTTTTGTTTTTGTAGAATACCCATATCTTTGTTTTTTGTTTTGTGAATTGGGTGCATTGTACTTTTTTGTTCCTCAAATTGGGCTCATTGCCTTTCTTGGTTGAGTTAACTGTTACCAACGGCTCATGATTTTGAATTCCAATTATCAATTGGTATTTCTGGGTTGCATGTGCAAAGAAGTGATCATGGCTGAATTACCACTAGCAGAAACCCATCTGATCCTCGGTCTGATACGCATTTCTAGGTGGTCAATATTTGATATGTTAGCCTTTTGGGCTAACTTGTGAAGTCGAAAGATGCATCCTGAAACTTCACAGCCTCGATGTGAAGTCGAAAGATGCATCCTGAAACTTCACAGCCTCGATATGCACATCAGATGCTGTTTCCACGGGTATGTGCTTGATCATATTGAACTCATTCAGCTACCATTTAAGATTAAATTTACTTTTACACACATCAACACGGACGAAGAGTTGAGGGATCGCCTCCACATCTATCTGGACTCTATAACGCACTTCTCTTTTCGAGGTGAAGTGAGTTTATTTCATCTGCAATGCAAGACATAATAGGTGGTGATGCCAAATCTATGCAGTCGTTTGACCTAATAGGTCTTAATCTCAAGACCTATAATGTCATTTTACTTCAATCTTGCACACAGCATAAGCTTGAAGAGATCATGAGTTAGTGGCCCATGGGGTCATTATCTATCTGTGTTCAACATGAGTCCCAATGCGAAAATTGGAGACCTCACAATATAGCAAAAATGGGGCTCTGTCATATAATATCCTATTTAGCTATATTTTGATGTATATACCAATAAATATTGTCCAATTTGTAATAATGTGAGCTATGGCAGCTAATTTGTTACTGTCTCATGCAGTGTGAAGTTGGCCTTGAGTAGGGTTGTTAAGATTTTATTATTTTTTAACATTTGTTGGACAGGCTGAGATGACCCAGTTTAAGCACGTATAGTACCCTCGCCTCTCATATGGGGGCAGGAATCTGATTTTTTTTTTAGTTACTCAATCTGATATTTGCCTCTTTTATGTGTTCTTGTTTGTTATTTTCTCCACTGACAAGGATGTGCAGTTTCTTATCAAATTGTCTCCAACAGATGTAACGTTCAGTGTCTAATGAAGTTTTATGGTTTATGGTTCATCACATTTAGTTTTCCTCTGAATTTTCATGTTATGTGTTACTGTAGTGTACCTGTGGATCCGTTGGAATGGCAAATTTCACAGGAAACTGCAAATAAAATTGCTGCATGCATGGCCAACACTATTGGTGCTACAGAATCTGTTCTCAGAGTAGCTGCAAGTGGTCATGACAAGAAACTCTTTCTCAAGGTAAGGGCATCTTTCTAGTGTTTGTGAGACTTTAATACTGATTAGATGTTGCAGATAGGCAGGGCATATTTAGTTTCACTGTTTTTGCATCACATGTCACTAAAATTGTTTGGAATTATCGTACAATCTGCTCACATGCGTAGTGCCTACCCTTTCTCCATGGTTTGCAAAGGTTAACTATTTGTCCTTTATTGTTTAGCAAATTAGCTGTAATTCTTTTAGGGGGAGTTCGTTCAGAGAGTGCCCTTGGCCAGTGGGATTGCTATAAGAAAGATCATGAGTGGATAGACCATGATGATAAAAAAAGTCGCAAGTGGTTCCCAAACCACAATGAGAATGTGGGTGTATAATAAGCATGGAGTTATAGCCCTGAGCTTTGGCAGCTCAAAAATAAAATCAAACTTGATAAGGAACTCCTTGCTTGGAGAAGCACACCTCTTAAGGCCTTAATTGACATCAAAGATCCAGGTTATTTGTCAACCAGGGATTATAAGACTTGTGCCAACAAAATAGCATGAATGCATTAGATACGTATAACTGTAATTGTAGACTGTGGCTGAGTCCATCTGAAAGGGCTTTAATTAAACAAGATGTTGAGCTTGCTTTGTTTCCTTTCCTTTTTTACCATAACACAGCATCCAACATGCTCTTTGCAGGTAGTTTTTGTTCTGTATCTTTTGTCTGCGCTAGGAAGAGTGGCATCGGGTGCTACAGTTGCATATGCAGGTACAGAATTAAATTTCGTATAGTTGACTATTGTAGTTTTCTTTAAAAGTGAAGATATTTGACAATGAAAAAAGTGTGTGTCATGTTACAAGTGACAAACTAATGTTGTTCTGTCTATTTGAACAGCTTTATGGTTTGTTTCATTGATCTTCTGCACTTCAAATTTGTCACCTGAATCAGCGCGTCAGTCTCAATTTCTCAACAAGAAAAGAGATGGAACAAAGGTTGGAGGGCAAGAAAGTTGAACATGATGAACTGGGTCTACGCATACAATTTGTTGCAGCGGTCACTAACTCATTTTTTTGAAACAGCATGAAACCCTACATTGATAGTGGGGATGTACATCCATTTAGAAATTTATCACAGCCTTTCAGTTAGATGCCAAGACAGGTTTAGAACATCTGTGCTATCCTGCTCTTCTGTTCAATGTACTTAAGATGATTGTCAGATTATCTGATTCTTAAATTGGACTAGTATGCGGAGTTTATATGTGCAATGCAACAAGCCTGGCTTGAAATTGTTTTAGTTGGTAGTTGGGGACAGTCAACTGTATGTATGTAAAATTCACAAGGAAAAATTTCTCATTTGAGGATTATTTGGCTAGCAGATTCGTTGTAAACTTGCTGATTTTGTAACAAACCTGTCTGCAGTCTGATGGCAGTTGTATAAGAGCAGCAAAATGTAACGTTGAGTGTCCCTACACAGCTAAAAATTTGTAAGCCTCATTTATGGCAAATGGAAAGTCTGAAAATGTTGCCATATTTTAACAGTTTAGTTCTTTTAGAATTGTTGCATTGGGAAAATAGTTGAACTTAAATGGGGAAATGTTATTTCACATTTTAATAGTTTGTCTTGTACAAATGAATGGGCATGTTGTTGCAGTTGTACAAGGACGTTGTAATGCATTTGTTGTGAATCACATTTTGCATTCAAACTCATCAGGTCCTGTTTTTAGCAGTTTGATTTTGGGTTTTACTTTTTTGAACTTTTGGTTCAAATGCCTAATATCTTCATGTGCATCATGTATGCAGACATGCACAGAGATGTTTATTTATTTCATCTATGTTTCATAAGACTTTGAGAGTGGGCATTGCCAGAAACCAGTGTTGCTGACATTGGCATCACAAAAAATGGGCAAGGGTCCGAAAAAGCAAAAAAAGGAGGTAAAAATCAGTAAAATTAGAAAAATACAAAAATATTCATTTTTTGAAATTTTTTTAACATCTAAAGCAACAACAACACCAAACAAATGCATTGCCGCATAGATATGAAAATAAGACATATATAAGATGTATAAGATCTGGAGTGCTATATCACACATCAACAAAAAAATATAATAAATGTATCTCATCATCACGAGTCATCTACAATGAAATTAGATACATATACTAGTGTCATTTCCTTTGCCCCTTTTATAGGCAAAGGTAATGGCTTTTCCTCTAAGGAAAAAGGCCCTAGGGTTGCACTGGACTTTGATGTCCTCTAGAAGAAGTAAGAGGTAGACTTTGATGTCCTCTACTGGTATCCATGCTACTAAGTTTAACTCGCTCTCTTTGAGTCCGTGAAGGTGGTGGTGTCATCTTCTCCTCTACCTCTCTCTCTCTTACTACCTCCTATGGTGCCTCCTCCTCTAAACAATTAAGGACCGATTCCATGACAAGCCTCTTGGTCTCAATGCTCCATGCAACAATGGTGTCAATCCCATCCAATGAGATGGCATCCACGTCACGTCTTTTCTAAAGTTGCCTCACCCACAATGGAAGATTGTAGTAAATGTAGGCCATGTCATTCAAGCAATGGGACTCCAAGTTGTATGAGGGTCATAAATTATAATTTAATAATTATAGTACATATTATAATTAGAGAGAAATGTGGCATAAAATAATAAGCTATAATTTATAATGAATTCAAAATTTAATTTGAAATTTTTTAACCTATTATGCTTCATGGTGTGTATTTTTTTTCAAATACACTCTAATTGCACTTGCGTCTAGAGGAGTTATATGTTGCACCTGAATGGAAAGCTTTTGAAGATTGAGTGCTCTTGCACCATAGCTTGTCCACCAAGCATCTGCAACAAATAAGACAAACATAAGAATAAACATTGAAATTTGAAAGTTGAAAAGTTGAAACAAGCTATGAAGAGACAATGAAATTTGAAACAAAATGTTACTTTATATCTTCGTCTTACTATTTTTGGATAGCCATGTCAAAGCCAAATGTTTCACCTACCAACCTATATATCTCCATTTCTCTAGAAATCTCAGCTTGTTTTTGTGAAGATGGCACAATCCTCTAGACACAAGTGAGGAATCCATCCATCACCTCAAGATCAAATTTGAAACCACAAGAGTGAGAAAATGCAAGGTTGAGGTAGATTCATATAGCATGAATGGGGCGATGGAGTGTATTGTTCCATCCCTCATTAATCTCTCTCCATATCAATAGTCACTTTTCATACCCATTGCGCCCTTTATCCTCATAATAGTTATGGATGACTTTTTTGGCCCTATCCATGGCCTCATACAAGTAACCCATTGTGGGCTTGTCTCCATCACCCAATTGAAAAACCTTTAACAAAGGTTCGGTAACGGCATACACCTTCTCCACTCCTACCCATAAGCTCTCTTGATATAAAACTAGCTTGCTTATGGTCTCTCCCTTGTTAAAATCTCTATTCCAACAACCTAGGTAAATTATTTCCTTACGATTTTGTTATTGAAAATTTAATTTAGATTGAGTTCTTCTGCCCATGGAATAAAATAAGCTTGTTGGAAATTTATCAAGAAATAATAAAATCAACGGACACTATAGGAAACCAATCCCCAAAATACACATAAATTTTTTCCCTTCAAATATTAGCTCTTCATTAAAATTACTCCAAGTTTACAAGGGCTCCCAAACTGGGAAATTATTCCACTAAGAAAATAAGAAAAAAATATAGCAAAACCTCGCTATTTTGGTGCATTGTACAACCTGTATGTCCTTGCCAAAGCCTCTTGTAAAAACCCTCCTTTTGTTTCTAAAATCTGTCCTAGAAATTTGTTTGGCCCCCATCTCTTTGGCGAGGTTGTACGACCTCCTAAAGTTGCTTCTAAACCTGTTGTGTATGGCCTCTTCAATTTATGGGAGCTAGGATAATCTACTTTTGCTACTCACACCTGTTTCCTCTTTTCTCCTTTAGACTTGCGCACTGAGTGAAAATCCTTTATCACCCTCTCACTTGGGTTTTTCTAACACTTTCTATACTTTTTTTCTTTCACTCTATCTTTCTTTTATCACATTAAGTTGATGACCAAGTCTTCCTAATCTTAATCTATCAATGAGATTGACGGTTGAGATTAAATCCTAATTGATGGTGGAGATTACATCTAAGTCACTAATATAAATACTTTACATTTTATTACACATTAATCAACTCACTAATAAAAGACTCTTCGCTTTAATAATTAACTTTCATTAAAATGAATTACAGATATAAAGGAACTTTTTGGACGACTTCCACATGTTTGATGCTAGACCTGTGTGGAGTTTCCTGTTCGATGCTACAAACATTGACACTCTCTTTAGCGAGGAAGGAACTTCTTGAAGAGCCACCAGGGATTGGCTTTCCCCTCGGTTGTGGCACAATGTCCCACACATTATCTTCCACCATGGAATTCCTCCAAACCTACTCGTCTATTGCTTCTTTAATGATGCTACTTTTTAGTGCCATATAGTTCATAAACTTATTTGGAGCCTTGCTCTGCTTGACTAGGCTTCTAGGACGCTCCACATATTTCTAAGCATCTCTCAATGTCTACATGCACTATTGAGGTCTCTTGATTGAACTAGGAGTTGATCTCTCCTTCTCCTGACCTAAAGGTTGACTTCTTGAACTGGAAGTTGTTGATCTAAACTCAACCTTCAAAGCTTCTTGCTCCTGATCCTTTGTCAATCATAGGGTCTTATGTGACTTCCTATATATAAGGACCTTCTTGAACTTCACATCCTAGCTCATCATAATCCTCCACTATGTTGGAATGAAAATCCTGTAAGCCTTCGAAGTCCTGCTGTATCCCATAAACACGTCCTTTACGCTGGAGGGTTCCATCTTGGTCCTTGTGGTCCCAAAATCTAGCCAGCCCAGTGCAAACCTTCACTATGTAGGGCTAGACCTTATGGCAACAAGAGAAAGGGTTGCCACTGTCACCTCAACAACCTTTCTCTTGCTCTTTAGTGGTATTTGACCACAAGGGAGGCTTCTTGATATCACCTAAAGGATATTCTAATGCTATGACTCAAAGTGATGGATAAGAGGTCTATCAGATACAATAAAGTATTGGCAAAGCCTAGAATGACCTAGATATTCTATTCCGAGGTTCAAGTACTCTACACTTAGACCAAAGATATGGCTATTATAAGTTAGGGTTTGGTTGATTTGTAGTGATAGGGTGCACAATACCATATAGCAACTAAAGAAAAAGCCTTTCAAGGATAATCAACCAAAAGGAACAAAGGCCTTCAAATAAACACATAGGGTTAGTGTCACTTAATGGGAAATTAGCGTTGAAAAACATGCATAAACAACAAACAAGGATGGTGTGAGCCCTAATAAGGAAGGATTAACCATGCATAATGCCAAATTTTGCTTATATTTGATTCATTGATGCAATTCCTAAATTATTACCCACAAACATTTAACACAAATTCACTTTTATGCAGAAATTTACCGCAAAAACCTTAGCAGCTAACCCTAGATGTCTAGGAGCAAGGTGATAAGAAATGTAATGAAATTTATGGATGATCAAGACATCAATGATCAATGTCTTATCCTGAATGGGATAAATGGAGTCTTCTAGGGCTAAAACTTCATGATTAGGTCCTAATGAAGCAAAGGGGATGACTAGGGCATCCACTTTTCAAACCCTAACTATTTTTCTTGTGAGGGGAGAAATTAAATATAAGGAATGAACATTCAGAGTTTCCTTATAGGCTTCAAATATAATAATTTTGCATGCAATAAATGAACAAGATTTCAACATAAAGTTCGCCTTTAGTCATGGCATAAGTAGAAACCCTATTTCACACATACATATGCAAAATATCAAAGAGAAAGCATGAAACTTACAAAATTCTTCAAATAAGCACTTCTTTCAATCCAAGGAAAAATATCTCCATTCAAAATACCATCTCCACAAGAATTCACACCATAGAAAAGTCTCATCTTGCCCAAGTAGCGAAAAAGAGATCAACTTGCACTCTTAGAAGAGGAGTGATAAATGTGCGATGATGAAATGAAATGAGGGGGAGCCTCTATTTATATTAGATTAACACCCTCATTTTTATAATAATACAAGAAAAACCTCTAATTACAAGTTTACTTTGAGTTTTCAACAAGTGTGAGGCTACAATCCAACCTCATAGCTCAAAAATATAACAAATAATGCAAAAAATGCCCACATGTGTGGGAGAAAAACCTTCTCCATTATGGCTGTTAATTTTCTTGAAACTCTGCAACTGCTTAGATGAATTATTGAAAACAAGGCAACTGAAAAATGAAACCAAATTTACTTTCACCAAGATACAAAGTTTCTTAACAATCTATAAGTAGCGAAAAAACATTAGAGATAAAAACACATGAATACAAAATTGATATGCTTGTATTACCCAAGAAACCCAAAAGGGAAAACATGCTTTCTTTGTTTTGGTATTTTATTGATTGTTCTTGAGCAATTGGATCTATTACAATTCATGCTGCTATTGCAACCAACGATCTGTCTCTGAGAAATAGCCTCAACCTGCCTTGAGAATCCCTGATCTCCGCTCCACAATCCTTGTGCACTTGCTCCTATTTCCTAGCGCACTTGGCCTACTATTTCCTAGCGCACAATCGCCCCTATTTCCAAGCACACTTGTGGCTCCCAAATCTGTGCGCACTTGCTCCTCAAGAACGCACACTCCACACACAAAGAATTGATCTCACAATCTGTGAATCATGTGTTTTAACTTTTCATCCTTCTATTTATAGATAGAATTCGAACCATGCATGGAGGCCTAGTTCGATTAGCAATTCAATCGTGTTCCCTTCGGTTGTGATTGCATGTTCACTGAGAAATCAACTTGTTCTCTCTCCAATCAACACTGAAGTCTTAACCCGCTCCCTTTCCAATCAGCATTGAAGTCTTAATTCATTCTAACTGAACTCTAGTTGAACTTGTCACTGCCACTTCGTCCTATAGTCTAACTGAAGAAGACTCCACTTAACTAAAGCTCCAACATTGCATGAAAAATTGATGACCATTCAAGTAAATTGGAAATCAACTCATCGTAACTGAAGTTTATCTCATGAACTTGCACTCATGTTAGAGAAAGACAAACTTGTGGTCTTCACTGGCTAAGGCACAAGCCAAAAGACCTTCCATCACTACATTTTCAACACTCCCTCTTAGTGAGGAAGGGATTCTGTACAACTCCCAACTCATCTCTGAAATAGATGAAACTGCCTCTTGCCAATGCAACTTCCTCATCCAAATAGCTTCACACATTGCCAAACTGGTAGCCACGTACTCGGCCTGTACAAAACTAAGTTCAATCGATCCTTACTTCATGTTGTACCAAGAAAGAACTGCCGACCCAATGCTGAAGTTGCAACCTGAAGTACTTTTTCAATCTGTGGAGCTCCTTGCCCAATTTGCATTTGTGAAGCCCTCAACTCTCCCTCCATCAACTAGTATGTACCATAATCCATAATCTTCCATGCCTTCGAGATACCTCAAAACATGCTTCGCAGCAACCTAGTGAACTGTAGTAGGATCCATCATAAATAGGCTCAATTGGTTCACTGCAAAACATATGTCAAGCTGTGCGTTGACTCGGTACATCAACGACTCGATAACTTGTACAATGTAGCATCTACTTGCTCTGCTAGCATCCACCTTCCTCCAGTTCGTGACTAGAGGCGTGGTCATGGGCCTGCAATCCTGCATATGAAACCTCCTGAGGATCTCTATAGTTGTTAAATTATGGTAT
>APFE030138834.1:2551-37722 GCA_000404065.3 Pinus taeda | reverse complement strand
AACAAGGCCAGACTTGTTTGTAAAGGGTATGCTCAACAAGAAGGAATAGACTTTGAAGAAACTTTTGCTCCTGTTGCTAGACTTGAGGCCATCTGAATGTTCCTTGCTCTCTCAAGCTTTCAGAAGTTCAAAGTATTTCAAATGGACATGAAATCAGATTTTCTGAATGGAGACTTAGAAGAAGAAGTGTACATAGAGCAACCAGATGGGTTCATTCTTGGGAATGATCCAAATCTTGTATGCAGATTAAAAAAGGCTCTCTATGGTCCTATACAGGCTCCAAGGGATTGGTACTATCGTTTGGACAAATATCTTCATCAACAAGGATTTTCAAAAAGATCAGCAGATAGCAATCTCTATATAAAAATTGAAAATGACAAATTGCTAATACTTGTTGTGTATGTAGATGATATTATCTTTGGCAACAATGAAGAAGCTATGAGTCAAATCTTTGCCGTGGTGATGCAGAAAGAATTTGAAATGTCTTTGCTTGGAGAACTGACATACTTTCTTGGATTGCAAACCCAACAAAATGAAGGCGGTATCTTCTTGTCTCAAACCAAGTACCTCAAGCAGATTCTGAAGAAGTATGGCATGGAAGATTCGAAACCAGTAGGTACCCCTATGGTTACAGGATGCAGTCTCAGTGCAAATGATGAATCAGCAGCAGTGCATCAACCAACCTATAGATCCATGATTGGAAGTCTACTTTATTTGACAGGTACCCGACCAGACATCATGCATGCAGTGGGAATAGTTGTAAGATTTCAGGAAAATCCTAAGGAAACTCATCTTCAGGTAGTAAAGAGATTTTTCAAGTATCTTCAAGGAACTCAAAACTATGGCTTATGGTATCCTAGAGATACAGATTTCACTCTTCATGCTTATACAGATGCAGATTGGGCTGGAAGCGTGGATGACAGAAAGAGCACTGGTGCATTCTTTATGGGTTCTAGATTAGTATCTTGTTTTAGCAAGAAATAGAGTTCGATTGCTTTATCGACAGCTGAAGCGGAATATGTGGTAGTTGCATCTTACTGCACTCAACTCCTTTGGATGATGCAAACCTTGTAGGATTTTCAGATCACTTGTACTACACCTATCTCCATCTTATGTGATAATACAAGTGCAATCAACATTTCAAAGAACCCAGTCATGCATTCAAAGGCCAAGCACATATCGATCAAGCATCACTTTCTTCGGGAACAAGTGTTGGAACAAAAGGTTAAATTGGAGTATGTTCCTTCTAAGGAACAAGTTGCTGATATTCTTACCAAACCACTGCTCGGGGAAACTTTTGAATATCTCATACAGAAGCTGGGAGTAGTTGATGCATCATCTTGCTGTTAAATGTCGTCAGTTTCATAGAAAAATGAGTGTATGCGTGTTGCCTGAGGAGGATCCGCGTACATACGCCAATTTTTGCAGAGAAAGTCGCGTATATGGAGGCTTGATGGATATCATAAGGGACAGGCTCTAGTTGAAAATTGTCTGATATGGGTCTAAAAGAGACCATCCGACACTGGTTCAGGGGGAGCAGTCTTGAAGCAGATAAACTTTTAATGATGCATTGTTGGCATTATCTTAGAAGCTTTTGGTTCTATTTTCACAGCTATTGTTGGTTTCTGGTGGAACAAAGGTAGGGGGGAACAAAAGCAAATCTTGGTTGCTGATCTAAGTGGTGATTGACAGATGTTGCTGCTATTAGTTATTTGTGACTTTCATAAGTCTTTCTCTACATATTTCGTCTCTATGTCATGTATCTTTGTTATGGTGTCAAGGTCATGTAATGGCCTATTTTGGTTTCCCCACTATGCCTGGGATGAAGATGTAATGTACTTGGTTGTCTATGTAATTTTTTGATGTATCCCCACTTGGTTGGGTGGATGATCCCCACGTGTTTGGGTGATGGATGTATGTATTGAGTCTTTTGATGATAGGAAGGTCTTTTATGATGTATATGTCATGGTTCTTCTTGAAGAACATAATTTACAGATCTTGCCTACAGTTAGGGCGAGCATGGTCAGCACAACAGGGCAGAGATTTCAGCATGTACTGAGGGGGAGCACAACCCTTTGCCCTTGATGACAAAGGGGGAGAACGACTTTGAGGATCTTGGGGGTTTCCATCAAGTCCAAAGGGGGAGATTGTTGTCATTATGGCACAAGTTGGCATCATGGCACGGGTGTTGTCCTTGATGGAAACTCTCTTTGGTAACAGATCTCAGTTTAGGCTTTTAGAATGAAGGAAAAGGCATATACGCAGGTTCATCTAGACTAAGGCGCGTATACACGCGGGTTAGACGTAACAAAGGCGTGTATATGTTGAAGAACTTGCTTTTGGACCGTGGTAGTTAGTCCTTGGGACTTGAACCTATGGTTTTGGACCATGGCGTCTCGTTAGATGTGTTGATCCCTAGTATTGGGTCCATGGTATTGTGGAAGGCCTAAGACTATAAAAGAGGAAGGAGATCATGTGGCAAATGATCAACTGAATTATTATTGAATATCTGATAAAGTGGTAGATCTGGAATACTGGTAATTGGGTTATGGTGCAGATCTGGATTTGAATAAAGGAGGAACCTTAGCGCAAAGAGAAGGATAAGTTCTATTGATGGGTTATAATCTTTAAGCTTGAATGATAGTATCTTTGCATGATTTTGGTCTATTATATGTGGCGCTTGCTTGATCTATAACACTGATAATCTGGGTCAATTAGTGTTTGAATATCTGAAAGTGCGAATTATCCTTTATAGATATGTACGCAGGTTCAGTGAAGCAAAGGCGCGTATACACGCTAGTTCAATGAATGAAAACAGCGTATACGCAGGTTGTTCCAAACACAGAAGCGTACGCACGCATGTTGCAGGTTATTGAAATAGCGTATATGTTTTGAGTTGTGATCTAGCTGCTTCTGTTTATTGTTGCTGTGTTCTGGGTTCAGATTTTGGTGTGTGGTTTCTGGTACTTTGTTTTGGGTATAGCTGTCAGATAAGTATCTACTTGATTCAGATCTAATTAGTAAAAGGGAGAATGGTTGATGATTGATTGATGTTCATGGATCTAGTCTGAAAATTTATGAAACGTGGTCCCTGGAAGAAAGAGAAGGTTGTAGCCTTTTGTAGGCCAGCACATACGTACTAGTATCTTGGCTAGTACAAGAGCTAAAGGGGGTTGTAGCTCACTTCCATGAGAAGCTGGAGAACGAGAGAGGGTTGTAGCTCTCTGCATGTTGCAGCCTGCGTACTAGTAAAGGACTGCACCAGTACATTGTAAAAGAAGTTTCTAATTTAAAAAGAAGATAGAGAAGAATTGCAGCAGGTGGTTTTCACCCACATTGGGTTTCCACCTTATATCTTGTGTTCTTGTGTGTGATTGTATTTCTGCTCTGTTTTACTGTTTCTGGTTACTAGTTATTTGGTTCTGAAACACAGATTAACAATCATCAGCAGAAAGATAAAGTAACTTAAAATTTTTCTTTGTATACGCGGGTTTCCTTCTGAATAGTTGCGTATATACGCAGGTTTAATTAACTGAAGTAGCGTATATCATTCATTTTTGAAAAAGGAATAATTGACTTGATAATACTGATTCACCCCCCCTCTCGGTATTATTTCCAACACAGTTCTCTAGAACTGCATAGTCTTTCCCAACAATGTGCATGTCATGTCACCTCCGGAAAATAAAGAAAACTAAAGGGAAAAAAGCATCCCTAGGAAATAGGGATCTATTTTTAGTATCCTGAAGGAGGCATTTTCATTATTTTTAGAAACTTCTGCCAAGTGTTGCCTTTTCCTTGTCTTTAGGCATGTGTGTCATAAATTCTAATTTTCTCAATTCTATTTAATGGATGCCTCTAGAGCTCATTTCTATAATCGATCATCAAGCTCTAGCATTATCAAGAAGATCAAGGAACCTTGAAAGCCTCATTGTCAATTTTCCAGGTGAGTTTTGCTTTTATTGCTTTTCACTGCTTCTCTGTTGTTTTTTTTCATTTGGCTTATGTGAGTGATATTTCACTTGTTTTTCTTCTTGGTTACTTATTGGGAAAAATACGGGGGGGGGGGGGGGGGGGGGGGGGGGGGGGGGGGGGGGGGGGGGGGGGGGGCGGGGTGGGGTGGTGTTTGAAATCAAATTTTAATACTCACTTAACTTTTCTTTTCTTACTTATATTTATTGTATGGCCACTTTAACTTGAAAGAAACCCACATATGTACGCGACTGTCATGCAAACACTAGAGTATATCTAGTAAAAACTTATTTCAGTTAAATTCAAAATCTGTTTCACTTGAACTAGTGTATCAGTGCCTCATTAAGTATTAATAAAACAATGATCATGTGCAGTAAGAGAAAAATAAACCATTACACATAAGCAACACACATTAACACCAATATTTTTAGGCGGAAACCTAATGTGGAAAAAAACCACTATTGTTGTTGTCTCTATCTTGTTTTATTATTAAAAAAAACTTCTTGGGGGGGGTGGTGTTGAATCAATATTTTAATACTCACTTAAACTTTTCTTTTCTTACTTATATTTATGTATGCCACTTTACTGAAAGAAACCCACATATGTACGCGACTGTCATGCAAACAACTAGAGTATATCTAGTAAACTTACTTTTCAGTTAATTCAAAATCTGTTTCACTTGAACTAGTGTATCAGTGCCTCATTAAGTATTAATAAAACAATGATCATGTGCAGTAAGAGAAAAATAAACCATTACACATAAGCAACACACATTAACACCAATATTTTTAGGCGGAAACCTAATGTGGAAAAAAACCACTATTGTTGTTGTCTCTATCTTGTTTTATTATTAAAAAAAACTTCTTGCAATATTGTACTAGCACAGACTCATACTAGTGCGTAGGCACCCACTTGCAAAAGGCTACAACCTTCTCTCGTTTTCCAGCACCCACTAGAAGGGAGCTCCAACCTCCTGCACTACTGTTGACCATGTTTCATAAATTTTCACATTTGATCCACCTGATGCAAAACATCAAATCTATAGGCCACGTTTCATCAAATTTTTAGACTGCATCCACTACCATCAAATAATAAAATTGAAACCAATCATCAAATCACTTAATCATTGTACCAACTAAGACCCAAATCAATCTCAAACAACCAAAATAGTTAGATAGTCGTAAGCCCATTCATTAGAATGCCAATCCACATAATGTTCATCAAAGAAACTAGATTCTATCTTTGTAAACCTTGATTAATAGAATATCAAAATATATATGCTACTTTGCAAAGCATATCCCCGTACATACACACTTTCCATGAGGCATACCCACTTACAAATCTCAAAACAATGAACCCTGAAAATGAATCATTTTTATTCTAAAATACACACTGAGTTAAACCCTGAAACATTGAATCATTCTGAAACTATCACAAAAGTATCACAGGTATTCATTCACATATAACTATCAACATCATCACTTCTTCAATCAATCAATTCAACTTCAAACATCATTGTTAAAATCAGATTATCAGGTAAGTCTTGATTGACATACAACAAAAACACACCAAGATTGATTAAAGTGATCAGAAATCCTTTTCAACAAAACCCTAGCTTATATACACGCTTTCTGACAAGAATTACCACATGTATACACACTTTTTAGGAATGAAACCTGTGTACATATTTGAATAGATACATGGATTATATTGTTAAATCCGTGTGTTTACACACCTTTCAGGTTATCAAACATGTGTACATATATGAAATTACTAGCACAACCTTCGTTGCATAACAAAACTTCAAACATACCCAGATCTCAACATACACAAAATAATCACACGTAAAAACATTATCTTCACAGATCAAGTTGACCCATAATCAATACTATCAATTCAGATCTATTGGATCTGATCCATCATCAAATTCTTGGGTGCATACTTAGTTTTAGATCAAACAAATCAATAATATCCCATTACATGCACACTTGCTTCAGATCTAACTATTCATGAAATATACATCACTTGCACTCCAAACACTTTGGTCTTCACCTCCTTACATATATAATCCCTTAGACAATACCACAGGTCAAAACCATACTAATGCTAATGGTATTCTTTGACAGGATCAAATATCCATTGTTGGGATCAATACCATGGGTCAATACTATGGTAAAGACCCTTGGTATTTAGAATACCATGGTGCAGAAAATTTATGCACCTTTCCTTCTTCATACCCACATGTGTACATGGATTTTCTTCATAGAACTCGCGTATACTTCTTGAAATTTCATCTTTATCATTCCTTTGTCTCTGACCTACTATGCCTTTGACAAAATGATTTGTCACATGTAGACACATCTTGTTGACATCTTCATCAATTAGGTTGCCAACAAAAGACAAAACATCAAGTAGGTTACCATCTAGGACAACACATTAGTCATAATGCCAACAATCTGCCCCTTTGGACTTGATGGAAACCACTTTGGTGTTTGGTCACCACAACTTGTAAGTACCTATAAAACACATCAAGCTAAGCACTAGGATTTTCAAACACCAAGTTAATATCCCCAATTGATATCAAGGGAAAAGGGCTGACCAATGCTGAATGAAGGCTTCTCTCTTGAGCGTTGTAGATATGAACTATTAAGTATGAACATTGAATACTGACCATGCTCCCTCTGAGCACATGATGAAATTTCCAGAGGATGTGAAATGAAGTACATAATGTAGAAATTCTACAAATTCTCTACAAATATTTCTCTGATACCATGTAGAAAATTTGCTATGTAGGTTAACCCAATAATGCAATATACATCAAAGAAAAATACTATAACCTACTTCTACTATCAATTTGCGGAAGCTTAAAGATTGAGCTGAACAATATAACCAGAAGAAGAAGAACCAATGCACAATACACATGAAAATACTTTGGGGAAAGGCTCATCTAAAAGTCTCACTATCTATATTATCATACAAGGTGGAAATACATAGAGATTATACAAAGCCTTAGCTCTCACAGCTAGCCAACTCTCAGTAGAATCCTCACAGATGCTCATAGGAAATCCTGGCTTCTCAAAAGCCTTCTCCTCTACACTCCGAGCTCCTATTTCCTTGCGCTATTCCTAATGGATAATTCTCACCTCGCCAAGTGGAACACTGCTCTCACACACTATTAGAACTGCGCAATCCTCAAGGAATTGATTCCTTCTAAATGCATGAGTTTTCTTTATAGGAAAACACATGCAACTGATAGTACATTGTCCTTGTCTTTAATCTCAACTGGGTCTTTCTCAGAATAGACATGCATGAGTTTCTGATGAGGGAATCTTCAGTTAAATGGAGTACACTAGTTGAGTGTATGCATGCATCAACTGACTGTTAACTCTCTATTAGTTCCTCAAATAGTTTGGAACTAATTTAACTGGACTTAACTCAGTAAAATGAGTTAACTAATTACAACTCAAATATAACTCAATCTTATCTCCTTAATTCAAGGCTTATCTCCTTAATTTAAGGGATAACTCTTGCATGACTTCAGAAAGACTTCTAACTTGGATTCCTCCAAATAATTAAGTCAACATAACTTAATTAATTATTTCCAAATAGCTGTTAAGACTAAATTCAATTTTAATTCAAGGACAAATTAAAATTGGAATTTATAGATTCCATTTTTATCATTTCTTGTTGCTATTTTCAACACATGACTTGATGACTCAGCTAAATATGAATTTTCATATCACCAAGGACTTAGACTTACATCAATCACCTAATCACAGTAGGTTTAAAAATTACATCATATGCTAAAAAAGATGTTATTACATGATTTGACCACAATAGTCCATATATCACTGAGTTTTATAATTATTACATCATAGGTCTTTACATGGCCTTTACATTAAATGACATATATGCCATTTATAATCAAAATAAAAGGCCTCAATAAGACCATGATAGTCATAAAAAACTATCATGTACCATGTAGGATCTACACCATAAGCATTTGTTAGTAGCAACATGAACAACATCATGCACTTTTTCGTCATTAATAAAGAACTTCAACAACATAAGAAACATCACCATTGATAAGCATAATTATGTACCAAGGAATTATAAAGGAAACATAATGCCAAAAATGCATTATTTAGAAGCATATCAAATGCTCCCGTTGAACCTGTGCCATATCTGAAAATTGTACTCAAATAATTCTAGAACCAACAAGTAAAATTGGAGCATGCTTCTTCATAATAGAAAATATACATGATTGTTCAGTTTAGAACTTGCGTATATATGCAACTAGTATTCATAGGATCCACATAAAGAAATAAAAATACCAAAACTTCTTAACTTCAGCTCCCCCTGAGCCTGTACTGTTTGTACCAATTCACTGTTATGAAATCAGATGCACTGTCAGTAATGTAAGCAATCATGAATATTAAAAACAACCATGGGATTCATCATCAAGACACATATGTATTACTTCCCCTGACCTTGAAATATTAATAGAGTGATGAAGCAGGGACCATTCCTAATTTCTGTCTGAGATATTCAAATGCATCATGTGGAAGAGGTTTTGTAAATATATCAACTTGTTCTTTTGAGGGACCATATTCCAGTTTGAACTTTTGTTCAAGCACCTGTTCTCTTATAAAATGATATTTAATTGGAATATGCTTGGTCTTGGAGTGCATAATATGCTTTTTTGAAATACTAATGACAGCTGTATTATCACATAGAATGGAAATGGGTGGAGAACAATTGATTTGAATGTCCTGCAATGTTTGCACCATCCAAAGAAGTTGTGTGCAACAAGATGCAACAACAACATATTCTTCTTCTGCAGTGGATAAAACAATTGAGCTTTGTTTTTTTATGAACCATGATACCAAGCAGGGAAACATATAGAATTCTCCTCCACTAGTGCTTTTTCTATCATCAACATTTCCTACCCAATTTGCATCTGTATAGGCATGAAGAGTAAGATCTACATCTTTGGAATACCATAATCCGAAGTCTTGAGTTCCTTGTAGATATCTGAATATTCTTTTAACTACCTGAAGATGAATTTATTTTGGATTAGCTTGGAATCGTCCAACAATCCCAAATGCATGCATGATATATGGTCTTGTTCTGGTAAGAGAAAGTAGACTTCCGATCATGGATCTGTATTATGGTTGGTTGACTATGGGAGAATCATCATGTGAATTGAGACTACATCTTGTCACCATTGGTGTGCATACTAGTGTGCAATCTTCCATTCCGTATTTTTTCAAAATCATCTTGAGGTACTTTGTTTGTGAGAGAAAAATTATATTCTTGTTCTAGATAATAAATGAATAACCTGTTTATAGAGTTTATTTAACCCAACGTTTCAGACTTCCAAGTGAGTGCATCCTTAGGGGATACGCCAATAGATTAAGAGGATATTAATGATGTATCATAGAGCCAATCTTAAGTGTGTGTGTATAAAATTTATGGAGAGGATCAATATGAAATGATTCAGTTGGCTATGGTTATTAGTTATCTTGGGTAGAATTACATATTCTTGAATATTTTATTAATATATTAACAAAATTGAGATTTAGATCATTAGTGATTAAAACTAAGCAATACTTGGAAACCATTACTTGAAATCATAAAAACCAATAATTGACTCTCATTATATAGGTCCCTTAGAAATAATTTAGGTCTCATATCATTTCTAGTTCCTATAAATTAACTCCATTATTATGTATTTACGTTCAATTCCATCCTCAATCACAAAATATAAACATAATATATATTAAATAATTTCATAAATGCAATTACTGAATTAATCTAACAATCTCCATAAAACTTGTTCATCCTAAAGGGTCATTCTTTTAATTTTATAAAAAATACAAAAAATATATAAAACAATAATAATACCTATATACAACATCAATACATTGAAGCTTTTACATTTTTTTTTTTTTTTTTTAACTATTTGTATATTATTAATTACAATCTTATAACCTCGTAAGAAATCCATTGATTTAAAATTAAAACATTGTAACAAGATTCATAATTTAAATAAAGGGAAAAAGAAACATAACAACCATAATAACTAATTAACCCTAATTTTATATTAAATCAATATATTATATTGACATCAATATTAAATATATTTAAATTATCTCTTATAATAGAATCCCCATTTTTAAATCATTAATGATATAATTCTCAATTCTGTTAATATATTAATAAACTATTTAAGAATATGTAATTCTACCCAAGATAACTAATAACCCTCGCCAACTAATCATTTCATTTTGATCCTCTCCATAAACTATATATATACTTAAGGTTAGCTCTATGATACATCATTAATCTCCTCTTAATCTATTGGTGTATCCCTTGAGGATGGAATCAATTGGAAGCCCGAAACATTCGGTTAAATAAACTCTATAAACGGGCTATTCCTCTATTATCTAGGAAAATTCTCCTCACCTGCATGGATTCATTATTTAACAATTCCATTATTTGCTTGTTGTACTTGTAAACCAAGAATGTATGTTGGTTCACCAAGTAGAGACATTTCAAAATTCTTGTTTCATGATAGAGGCAAACCTTTGACTCATGGATTCTTCATTACTACCGAAGATGATGTCATCCACGTAAAAAACAATAATTAAAAGTTTACCATCATCCACCTTTATATATTTTTGTAGATCCCTCAGTGAAGCCTTGTTGTTGAAGATACATATCAAGGCGATAATACCATGCATGACGGGCTTGTTTTAGCCCATATAATGCCTTTTTGAGTTTGCAAACAATTTTTTCATCATTTCCTAGAATCAAAACTTCAGGTTGTTCAATAGACACTTCTTCTTCTAGGTGCCCATTAAAAAACACAGATTTAACATCCATTTTATAGACTTTGAAATGATGAAAACTTGAAAAGGAAAGAAACATTCTTATGGATTCTAGTCTTTCTACAAGTGTAAATGTTTCTTCAAAGTATATTCCTTCTTCTTAAGCATAACCTTTGCAAACAAGTCTTGCTTTATTTCTAATTACTTATCCATTCTCATTCAATTTTGTTTTGAATACCCATTTTTCCCCAACAAAATTCTTGTCATGAGGTCTAGGTACTAATTTCCATGTACGATTCTTTTATATTTAGTTAAGTTCTTCATTATAAGCCTTAACCCAACATTCATCTTTGTTAGCTTGATTTACATTTTGTGTTCAATTCTGGATAGTAAGGCTAGATAACTAGGAGTTCCAACAAGAGTTCTTCTAGCTTGTACTCCAGTTTCCTTATCACCTAGGATTTGAGATTCTGGATGATTTTTTTGAAAACACCTTGATGGAGTCTTTTGTATGCTTCTATACCGTCACTTCCTTCTTCTGATGCTTCATTAATTCTTTCTTCAAAATTCTTTTGGCTTGTATTAGGAGCACCTTCGTCATTTGCTGGTGCTTCCCTTTTGGTACCCATGGATGCTTCATCAATCACAACATCAACGCATTCAACTATCTTTTGAAGGTTTTTATTGTAGTGTTTGTATCATTTACTTCTAGAGGAGTAACCAAGTAGAATTCCTTCATCTGCTCTAGCTTCAAACTTGCTAAGCTTATCAGTATTACTCTTTATGTAACATTTACTCCCAAAGACTCTAAAATGCTTGACAGTTGGAGGCTTACCAAACCAAAGTTCATAAGTCATTTTATCGTTGTTCACACAGAAATGAGATTTGCTGAGAATAGTTACTGATGTATGTGTTGCTTCTCCCCAGAAGGTATGAGATATCTCAGACTCATCAAGCATGGCACATGCCATTTGTTGAATTGTTTTGTTCATTATTTATGCTACCCCTTTTTGTTAGGAGTCTTAGCTATAGATAATTGTTTCGTAATGCCATGTTGTTCACAAAAGTCGAAGAATTCATCTGATATGAATTCTCCTCCTCTGTTAGATCTGAGACATTTGATTTTTAGGTCTAACTCATTCTCTAGTAAAGCTTTGAAGACCTTAAATATATCAAATGCTTCATCTTTATGTTTTAATAAACCAATCCACACATTCTAGTAAAGACATCAATACATAAGATGAAATATTGTTCACCTCTAGGTGAATTTTTCTTCATTGGTCCACACGAATCAATATGAATAAGTTCAACTGGCTTACTTGTAGAACCTTCTTTTTCATTGAATTGTACCCTATTTTTCTTACCAAATACATGATTTGCATACAGTGTTTTCTGGTAGAGAGATGTTGGGAAAATCACTAACTGCTCCTAGCTTGCTTGTCTTATGTATTTGAGTAAATCTTAGATGTCCCAATGTTTTGTGCCATAACCAAACTTCTTCTACTTTCCTTAAGTAACATTGTTCTAGACTGCCTTTCAAGACATAGACATTACATGGAGTTCTTGTTCCTTTTCTTACATTTTTTCCTGTATCGAGATTTTGAACCACACAATTGTTTGATCTGAAAACAACTTCATTCCCTGGTCACACATCTGGATAACACTTAACAAGTTATGCTTCAACCCATCAACAAATAAAACATTTCCAGCTTTATCCTTTTCTTTTAGCAAAACGGTTCCTTTTCCTTTGATAACAGTGGATGAATTATTTCCAAAGGTTACATTATTTTCTTTCTTTATCTCATTAAAAGACATAAACTTATCTTTATCACCTGTAATGTGTTTTGAGCATCCACTGTTAATGTACCACAAGTTTTCTTTATCTCTTGAATATAAAGCTAGACCACAGTTCTCAGATTCAATGGTCTTCTGCTTCCATACCTTAGATGTTGTTGCCATTTGATCATTCTGAGATTTTGATCATCCCTTGCTCCTTCATTCAAATTCTTTATGCCCAAATTTATTGCAAAAAGAGAAATCAAATTAATATTGAAGAGGAGAGAAATAATTGTGAGAGTATTTCTTCACCCCAAACTCATTTTTGAATTTTCTTGCTTCTCTAGTCTTGATAGTTTTGTAAGCAACACATTGAGCAATCTTATCACTGAAATTGTGACAAGCGAAACATTGTCCATTAAAGTAGAAGTTTTTGGAAATATGGTACCTTCTAGTGTTGTTTAACTTTTGATTGAACCAAGCAGAATTTACATGTGAAGTATTTGTTCCTTTATTCTTTTGCAGTAGGCTGGAGTTTTGTTGACTTCTTTTTACTGCATTGAGATAACTTCTTGTTTATGTAGAAGACTTTACAGTGTTTGATGTTTCTTCACTATATCTAAGACCTGTCTTTATAAGAGGGGAGTGTTTAACTTTGATGATTTCATCTAAGGTTTCAGATCCTTTAGAAAATCTAAGATTAAGACTTTTTTCTTTCTCAAGTTCTTTCCTTAGACTTACTATTTCACATTCTAGTTTTTCGTTATGCTTTTCCTTTTCTATGATTTGTTTCTTCAAAATTTCTTCTGCTAATTTAGCTTCTTCTAAATAAATCTTAAACTGAGTTATTTCTTCAATAAAGATTTTTTTCTTCTTCTAGGGAATCCATGAAATTATCATTAGACTCATTACTAGTCTATCTTCAAATGCCATAAGTAATTTATATTCTTGATTAGACTCACCTTATTCACCATTATAAATACCATCACTATCTTCATGTGTATAAAAACTTCTTTTGTTTTCAAACCTTCCCTTATTTAATTATGTAGTTGCTTTCCATTTTTCATGATTTTCTCTATAGGGACACTTAGTAGTGTAATGAACAACTCTACCACAAGTGAAACACTTGAAGGGAATCTTACCTCTGAATCTTTCAGTACCCACTTGGAGTTTCTTTATGAATTTTGCCTCTTCTTCTTCGGATACATAACCTGATTCTTCCTTTTCTTTTCCTTTTGCAATAGCTTTGAATGTGGCTTCTTTGATATCTGTGGAACCCACTTTTCTCATTTCATAGGTTGTTAGAATCCCATGAAGTTGTTCAATAGTAAGATTCTTCAAGTCTTGCATTTCTTCTATGGCAAAAAATTTTGAATCGAATTTGGGAGTTAGAGACCTTAATATTTTTTCAACTAATGATCATTCTTTTATTTCTTTGCCAAGATTTCTCATAGAATTCATGATCTCATCTACCCTAAGAAAGAAACTTGCAATACTTTCATCATTGTGTAGTATAAGAGTTTCATATTGAATTCTAAGAGTTTGAAGTTTGGCTCTTTTTACTTTGGTGTCACCTTCATAGATTTGGATGATCTTGTCCCATATAGCCTTTGTTGTGTTCAATTGCATGAATTTGACAAATTCTGATTCGGCCAAGATTCCTACTAGAGCGTTGACAACTTTTGCATTGGTCTCATATTTCTTATTTTCTGCTTCATCTGTGGAAGGATGGATATTGATAGCCTCCTTCAACGATTCCCCAAACAACTAATCCAAGTGACTGTAAATAAGCTCTTGTTCTTACCTTCCAAAAAAGTAGATTGGTTCCTGTTGTAGTGGTTGAAATGCACTCCAAAATCTTGGCCAGCATCTAATTTATAAGCCTCCTTTCGGTTTTTACGTGATGTTTGCAAGCACTCGAGCTCACCCTCTAGGCTCGTGTTGAACATTAAATGGACATATTTTTGCATGTTGGTCACAATGTTGTTAGAAAATTATATATTACGAAGCAATGGAACACATAAAATATTACAGAAATATAAAAACGGAAAACTCATAAAACAAGAGAGACATAGATATACGTGGTTCACCCAGTTTGGGCTACGTCCACCCCAAATAGCCAATCCTTCCTTTATATTATCCAGCAAAATGAAGAGACACAACCTACAGCAGATCCGTTGTAATATCCTCTATTTTCTCTCACAGTCTCACCTCTCTATTTCTTGCTCAGAGAATACACATCTATTACATAGCCTCAAATACAATGCCCTCATACAAAGAGATGGGTTGCCTTCTAGGGCAAAAACCCTAAACTAAACATAAGTTCTACTGTCAAATCATCCGCACCCCCGCATGGAGGGGTGTACAAACTTCTTGGGGTATACATCCGGCTAAAACAAAGACCTCTAAACAATCATGCTCCATACTCAACAAATGTCACACTTGTAGCCATGTTCTGGTCATGCACAAGGTCCTCGCTTTGTGTGTACATGTTGTATTCACTATGTAAACATCTGTTGCACTCACACATGTAGTTGTATGCATTATCGCACAAGCATCATCGTGGTCATTCAACGATCTATCTCAAGAGTCGTGCTTGTCACTCGCACCGTTGGTCAATCACACTGAGTATGTGTTGTCTTGATTGTTTGAGGTGTCTTCTCATTAAGTCATGTTGAGTATGTGTTCGCAAGGTCACATATGCACAAGTTCACTCACTCACACACTTAGCCATTTTTGTTAAAGTTCTGATGGCTGAATCATCCTCAAGTAGGCGAACCCTCACTAAGCTGCATTGTGTAGTTTCAACGCTCAGTGAACATGTACTGCTGCCTTGAATTGTGTAGAGCTTGAGGTTGTCCTCCAGGAATCCTACACTACGTAATCCTGGAATCGACCGAACCGACTATCACCAAAGACAATGCAGAAGTTTCTCAGCAAGACATCTCAATTTGCACTGTTGGCAAGCAAAGCAACCAACCCTCCATCTAGTCAACTAGAGAGTTTGATCGGGAAATGATCCTGAGACTCACTCCCCCATAAAATTGCGCAAAAGTTGTAGACCGTGCCTCTCCACTAATTGAAGAAATTGTGCTAACATGCTAAGTAGAGAACTTGTGTCCATCCCTGCTTCCCTAAAAAAATTGTGTAGTTTTTCCAGCCAACCGCCTAGTCAGTTGACCTATTTCTAACTCGAAAAACTGTGATGGGTGGTCAACCAACAGCCCAGCATCCTGCTGAGCTCAAAAACTGCAATGGGATGTTCAACAGCCTAGCATCCCGCTCAACTCAAAAGAAGTGATGGGATGTCCAACAGGCCAGCCTCCCAACATTTGCGCAGATTTCACCAATAGCACTCCTGTAGCCTACTACCAGCCCCCTAAAAAAAATGTGCATTTGTTCCCAGCAAGCCTCCTACAACCCGCTGCCAGCTCCCCAGAGGAATTACACAATTTTTGCTGCCAAACCCATCTGCTTTGTGCACTGCTTCCTTCAAAAAAATTGTGCAGATCTACCTGCCAGCCAAGCCATATCCTGCGGACAGTAACTGCTGATCTGGATTATCCATCTCAGTCTCCTAGTGACTTCTGCACAATTTTCACTGACAGTGCCCGACGCCCGCATCCTAGCTTGAAATCTATCTTGTGAAGTTTCATAATCTTGTCCTCTCTCCCAGTCATCTGCATCCGAAAGCAAACGAAAATGCATCATGGTAGACTATGAGGTTTATGGATTTGATTTCATCTCCATCATGATTGATTCTAGATACAGGTACATGGATAATAGATGACGGGACAATGGATTGGATGAACAAGGAGATCACATCCAAGGTGATTTGTTCACAAATGGACGAATGACCAATGCATGTGAGGAGATTTTCTCACAAACAGATGATGCATGTGAGGATATTTTCTCGTGAATGGACAATGCATGCAAGAATATTTTTCATGAATGGATGAACATGTGAGGAGATGTTTTCACGAACGGGCGAACATGTGAAGCATGCCAAAGAACAAGAAAAGGAGCAATGTGCACATGCAACGTCAAGTGAAAACCAAGACCATCAAAGACTCTACACATCTTTCAATGCAGAGGTGAAGTTTTGATACACCAAGATCACATCCATCACTCAGCAACAATGTAGCTCGACATGGACACGAGAAGCAACATGAACATACCAGCACTGTCATGTCGATTTGTGTCATGAGTCATGTAGGAAACATCACTACTGTGGGCTATAGTGTTGTAAATCAATGTAATGTAACGTGGAAGTCCAGGAGACCCACATGTAATCTAAAGAGTCATGAAAGTCAAACAGTCATAAGGGAGATCGAATAGTCACAAGGGCCAAGTTGTACCTTTGGCTATAAATACCCCTCATTTGTACATGCAAAGGACTTTTCACCTTGGCTCGTCCCACATAGCCTTGAGAGTCTGTAATATTTTCTTTGAGGAGTGAGTAGTAGATCCAACGCCCCTCTAATGGGGCTAGCGATCTATGGTGTACCGATGTGTTTTAGAACTTTTGCTTAATTCAAAAGCTTGATAATAGGCCAACACATTTTCACACATGTATTATAATTGTTTGCAAGACTGATCTTGGATCACTTGTAATGCATGTTGCTTTAACCCGTGTTAAAATAGTTGAACTCTTTCATTTGTTCTAATACATATGTTTATGAAAATGTGTTGTATAAGTTGTTAATGTTGTCCTTCCCGCACGGGCTTCCTCACTAGAAATAGACATAACCTTTGCATAAACTTGTTATAATGACCGTTGCAGTCATGCGGATGACTCTGTTGATTGTTGTATGTATTGTTCCTTCTTTTATGTGTGACTGTTGCATCCATGCGGACTACTCCACTGGAAAGTGTGCATGTCCTTTCATGTTGTGTGTCTCTAATAGAGTTGGGACTCTTCCTATTCAATTGGAGACTCACTACTATTAGGTTCCTATACCAATAGGTTTCATTTTTCATGATTGACTGGAGAAGTGCCAAATATGTTCATCCTTTCCATGCTGCAAAGGTTTCCATATTTTGAAGACAAATGAAGAAAATTAAAAAATGAAAAGAGGGTATACCCTAAAAGAAAAATCAAAGGGCAAAAGAATGAAATGGTCAAGAAAAAGGAAAGAAATGAACCCCAAATGAAAATACCAGGAAAGTGTGCTAGTCCAAAATGCCACTACTGTCCCATTTTTGAAGAATTCCATTGTGTGTAATTAGTTTACTTTTGCCACAGTTGATGGATGGCCAAACAGCTCAGCCTTGGCCAAGTCCATATTTAAATTTACTTGTCTTAGAAATAGAGAATAAAAGTTTGTCCAAATAGTTCAAGCTTGGCAGACAAGTAGTTAGGTAGAGAAGCAAAGGGCCTCAACAGCTAAATTTGAGCCCTTGGAAGAAATAAGGGCACACTTAGGTAGGAGGGCAGCTAAAAGAAAAGAAGTGAATCAAGGTTTTCTAATTCAAATGCACCCAAGCAAGAAAGAAGAAAAGATGCTAGGATCAGTAGGCTGGGTAGTTAGTTTTGATGTTGCAGATGCAGGTTCATGAATAATCTTGTTTTTCAAATATGATCCATCTCAAGAATATCATAAAATATTATAACAATGGTTTGGCTACAAAACAGATGAAGCATGACTAACTCCCCCTCATTCCCCTCTCAATAGTCTCTTACTAACATCCCCCAAGGACACTAAGATCTGCTCAGTGCTCTTAGTTCACTTCATTTCATGAAAAAGACTAAGTAAAACTGTGTTTTTACTTGGGTAAAGAAAGCCACATTTCTTGTGTAAAATCTTTCTTCTTTTGACTCTCCCTATAGCCTAAGTTTCACTATACAACTTAGTGCTCACTATTATATCATTTCGAAATTTCATATTGACACATTAACTTTATTATATAAATCCCTTATAAATTTTTCCCATGCCCATATTATATTTACCATAGAAACCCCCAAACTTTATTATCCCCGCCCTCGGTTTAGTTATAAGCCATATTATTCTATGTTCAGGAATTAAATGGTTCATCAGGAACCATGTAATAACTCAACCCCGTGCAAAGTTTCGGAGTCAATCAACCCCATGTTGTTTGATCAACCAACCCACATTGCAAACCATACAGAAAAACCCACCTCGCACGCAAATATTGAACGTTAATTAAAGTTGGATTAATTAACTATTAATCCACCCGATAGCCAATAGGACTCACCCTAATGCTAATTAATTCATTATTTATTACCCAACCCCTACGCCATAACTCACCGCCCACTCCATCAACCATCAAATGTCGGATTAAGGACTATAGATCGGACGGTGCGCATCAATATCAGAACCCCTCATATGACTGATCGTTAGCTTCCGATGAAAATTGGTTTCGCCGTCGTACCATAGGACGCATGTCGCCCACCCGATATCATCGCATCCCCTCTGCTCGAAACAACATTTACCCGAAAAGCGGTGTGGGGAATACCATTTACCACCCTTGCTGAACCCCTGATGACATCATCATGTGACGTCACCTCCACGTCATCACCCATGTCATCTGCCACCTCACTTCCATGTCACCCCCATGTCATCCGATACGTCACCTTTCGTACCTCGCTACATGACAAAATTTCATCATGCTGACATCATCCGACCGAAAACGCCAAAACCTGCCAAAGACAATTTTTCGTTAAAAGCCCGTGAAAATGTCGTTTTCACTCATTTTAACTTGTTTTCTCTGCATAACTCTTGCATGCAAACTACAATGAACTTGCGTCCAGAATTCTAGTCCATCACCTCGACCGCCATAATTCGGCGTCCTGCTCTGCAAATCAACGTCCAAACCGGCGAATTACTCCAATGCACTGCTAGAATAGGTATTTATCATAATCTTATTTGTAAACCCTGTGAATTTTGATTTTCTCTGTAGAATTGTCCAAGAAACCCAAATTCTTGTTAAAATTCACTGTGTCGCCTTCAAAAAAGCACACCAGGACCACTCTGTTACCCACTTTTAACCGAAAAACCTACACATTTCGTGTCTCTCTATAGAATTTGCCCAGTGAGCTGGTAAAAACAGGTATTTACCTAAAAACTTGTTCCCAAGCCCCTGTTTTTAACTTTTCTCTACAAATTTTCCAAAAAAGTGCCCAAATTCAAGCTCGAATCATCAAGCTGCTCTCAAAGAGCGCACCATTATCGTTGTTTTTTCCATTTTATCGAAAAAACCATGCAAGCTTAGTTTTCCACTGTGAGATTCACCCAACAGGATAAAATTCGAATTGACTTCATTTTTCCATTACCTAAGAAAATCCCTAGAGCCATTACTTTATCTACTTTTGCTACACAGACCCAAATTCCATATTGAAAAATCACAGATAAATTGAGCAATGGAGGCTCAAGTGGCCCTGAATGTTGCACCTCTCAATGCTCCACAAAAAGAACTGGAATGGATACCTCTAGCTGACAGGGATTTCCAGATTAATGACTTAACTGGTAACAAGCCTCACCTCCAAGCTTTTTGTGAAATTAGGAATAGCTACAGGAACAATGCTGATGTCTATGGAATTTGGGAGTCCAGCATGCCCATGTACTACCTCCCTTCAGTGAATGTATTCCCTGACCTCATCCACCAATGCCATGCCAATTATGAGCCCACTCAAAGAGCAGTCATGTCCCCTTTTGGAAATGTCCTCTTTTATATCACCCCTGAATCCATCAATGAGATGCTGCACTTCAAGCCAGCTCAACCTCTGACTCCTCTTTCCATGGGACTTTTGCTTGACCAAGGTGCAAATTGCCCAGCTCAGAGATAACCATATTGACTCAATTTTTCATGAGACCAGATTGCCAGCATAGAGGCCCACCCCCTTATGTCCATGTCTGGTTCAATGAGGTAGGAATATTCATTATAGATATGATATCCTACATCTTAGGATTTAAAACAAGTGAGCATGTGGATGAGACCACATTATTTTTGTTTTCCATGTTTACTCCAGGACAGCCCCCTGCTGTCAAATATGATTATGCCACCTTCATAGCTGATAAGATCCATGAGCAATTCATGAGCATGGACAGAGAAAGAGTGTTTAAATACACATCATACATATATCATTTGTTGTTGTACAATCAACCAGATAGTTTTCAAATTTCCCTCAGAAAATTGGATTCAAAAGGGGAGCGAAGGTCTGCAATATTCTGGTCCTCAGTTTTCCATCATGTTTATAACTCTCCTTACAACTATTGTGAATTCATTGATTTGTTCATAGATCCAGCCTCTGCTTTATTGATGATCACTCCTCCTACTAGACTTTCGGGTGAAATGTAAAAAATTTTGCAGCTTTCCAAAAGCTATAGCATAAGTGACTAGTACTTTTACCAGAATCACACTGAAATCCGAATCTATGGTTGTGAACTATGCCCCTACAAGCTACCCACATTTGTGCCCATGAGGTTGTTTGCACTAGAGTACTTCAGGCAGTTTATCCATGCAGACATAATCCATTTTTGTGAGGCCAAGAAAAAGGCACAACTCAAAATAAGAAATCAACTGGGCCCTTTCATATTCAATAAAAGGGAAGCATGGGAGCAGGCTGACAAGATCTTAGGGGAGAAACTTAAGTGGAAATAGATTTTTTATTGGGCACCATATGACCTCGGTCATTTCATAAGTTATAGAAAAGTCAAAAACAACATGGCACCCTATCTTCATCACAAGATCCTTGAGATTCAACAATATGCTAATCAACAAGAATGGATAGAAGGCACATTAGTTGAAGTAATTACTGAGGAAGAGAAATTGGAAAAGGCCATGAAAGGGCTTGAAAAAACGCTTGACCTGGACTCTTTTGGACAGGTATCCTTCAAGCTGCCTCAACACATAGGAGGTGATACATATTTTTGCTGAGACTTCTCAACAACCCTCACAAAAGGCTAGTACAACATTAGCTAAGGGCAAGCAGGTAATAGATTCAGAACAGGAAACAATGGCAGATTAGCCAGACGCATCAAAGGAACAAGGCCAAGGGCAAGGTCCTTCAACATAGACAGGGGTGCCTGAAATCCCTGTATTACAAACTCCTCTAAATGAGGAAAGAAGCAAGAAAAGAGACCAGCAAGAAGACACACCTGTAAGTGGATCAGCAAAACAACAAGGGGAAAAGAGGCAAAGGTTAAATCCTTACTCTGAAGACAAACTGTTGGAAGAGACAACAGGCAACTTGAGAGGTGAGGGAAGGACTGAACAACAAACTCCTCCAATGATGGACACATCAGCTAGCTCATACCAGCAAGAGCTAGAGGGACAGTAAAATGTGGAAGTATCATCTATCAGGCCACAAAGCAAGCAACAAAGTAAGCAGGACTCAGACATTAAGAAAGCATTTACTGAAATAAAGGCTAGAAATGAGCCGATAAGGATCCAACTTTATAATTAATTGCTGAGAATGGCTCCCACAAATCAATAAAGGTTAATGGCAGCATACGATATGCAAGAAGGAAAAATGACCCTTAGTCACTTCAAGCCCACAATGCAGCAGCCCCAGTCAGTTGTTGATTATATCAGGACCAATATGGAAGTTCTCTCTAAAGACATCCATCTAATGGACCAGATTGAATTACATAAACAAACTAGAGAAATGGTGTACTCCACCTTGGCAAACAAGGCATTATTAGCTCACAAATTGCAGAATTCATTGCACAATACCTCTACCCAATTAGAATTGGAAAAAGCTTCCTCCTTAGCCAAGGATAACAGGATTAAGTCCTTGGAAGAGATCATCATTGAGCTGGGACATAATCCCAAGGATGCAAAAGGCATCAAAGCACTAGTAAAGAAGAAGGAGGAGGACATTGCAGCCCTCAAAAAGTAATTAAAGCTACCAATTACAATGCATCCACAAACCACAGAAGTTTCACAATAGAAAGAAGAGGAGGACATGATGGGTTTACTAATGAGGATGAATGAGAGATTAGTAGAAATAGAGCAGGCATTGGAGAAAGCAATGAAAGAGAAGCAGGGAGTGTTGACGTCCCAGCCACCAGAAATAGCTCCCACAAGCACAAATACAACAGCAGTACCTCCCACTATCCCAGCAATAGGTACATCAGCCACATATACTTCGGTAGCAACAACAACAGCCCAAGATACTAGCATGAGCATGGAAGAGATGATGAAAGCAATAAAAGAATTAGAACTCCAAATGGAAGAGCTAAAGGAAGCCAAAGAAAAGCTGGCCAAGTTAGAGGTAAGCTATGATAAATCTAAAATAACTATGGTAGAAAAAACCAGAGAGGTAAAGGCCTTGGAAAATAAGGTAAAATCCTTGGAGAAAGATCTTGCTCTTTATAAACCTCTATCAGAAATCTGAACAATTTTGTGGACTAAAATTGGCCAGTCCATCACTGATCGATGGAGATCAATACATACTATCTATGAGTAAATTGAATTGATAGAAATGGCCCAAGTAGAGATTCAAAAGGCCAGAGCATCATAGGGAAACATGCCCGAACAGGCCAATAGACTAATTCATTTTTTGAATACTCATACCAAAGAACAACTAGCAGCTCTGGATATCAGGGACAGGACAGGTACCATTTTGACAGTTAAAAAGGTGTTAACCATGAGGAATTTTATACAGAATTTGGAGAGAAAGTGTCAAGAAATGAAGATGGAAATAAATGCTTTTACAGAAAAGTTTACAGTCTTGCAGCAAAAGGGTCTACCTAGTTTGTTAACCAACAATCAGATACTATTGACACATGAACAATATGCTCACAGGGTGAATACATATGTTGCCAATAAGATCACAGCATCATCAAGCACTTCAGAAGACATAACACCTCCCTCTGGACAAAGCTTATAGTACAAGTTGGAAAATCTGTTCTATATTGAGCATGAAATAACACATTTTTTTGAAGTCCAACCCAATTTCTATAGGTATATTGAAGCTGATGAAATATTGATAAAACCACAAAGGCACCAGTTGCCAACAGACCAATGGTGGCAGAGCATGTTAGAGGTTTTACCAAGGTAGTTTTAGTTCTCTTTTTAATCATCTGCATTTAATCAAATTCAATGCACGTGCCACATATCATAAAAATGAAAACAACAGAGGAAGGAAGTCATGCCAAAACGCATTAAAGCGGAATCAGGCACAGATGAAAGGGCTGGGACAGCAACGTAAAATAAAGAGGCAGCTACCAGCCGACTCATTGAGTTAAAAAAGTCAAATATATCTGACCACCTGAAGTTACTTTTGCATTCATTTCTCTATGTTTCCAACGTCATTTTCTTCTCCTGCAAAGTAGATGGATGAAGTTATTGCTTGATATTTTCTCATTCAGATATTTTGTAAACACTTAGTGTATAAATACCTCCCCAAATGAAGTATTCGGGGTTGGTTGGTGATATCTTCTCTGGACTGCGCTGTAACTCAAAAATCTTATGAAATAAATGAGTTGTTGGATTTCACTGTGATTGCACCGTCTGAAGTGGAATTGATGCATTGGGTCTCTGCTACAGAATCCTTGAATCATTTACGGATCAATAAGTTTTTCTAACCTGTGTTTTGTATTTTATTTGTCTGCAAACTTCATATATGTTTTCATAATCTTAGTAATGGAGAAAAAGAATAGCCCAGAATTTGTTTAAATACACTCTGTGTTCAATCTCTATTATTACTTATGTTTTCTTCAGAATTAGCATAAATAGGAATTCTTAGCTGCTCCTGTTTCCACTAATTCTTTCACTTTGAATATTGACAAGGAATTCTTTACTGCTCCTTGATAATAGTCATGCAATTTTCCTCTGCCAACATGATGAAGGATTCTTAACTGCCCTTCACCCACTGGCTTACATTCCATCTATTTCCAGATTATAAAATTGCTCCAAGATTGATTATCTTGCTCTGTAGTATCACCTTTTGTTTAAAAACTTCACTCAGCAGTTCATCCTCTGTGACTCCATCGACCCAATGGAATAAACTTCTCAGACTTGCATCCCTGTTCTACAGAACACCACCATCCAAAACTCAAAACAAAAACCCCTATACATCATAACTAGCCTAAAATACCTCAAAACAAAGCTAAATTATAAAGAGAGGGTCCTCTCTAGATGCAGATTGGCTAGGATTTGTGTCTAAAAGATTGGTCTGTGGTTACCTCGGCCGTATTCCCCCCTTAAAATTTTCCTAGGGAACAACCTGAGTGATAACAACTACCACCCTCTCTCTCTACAGTGCAAGAACCTTGACACGAGTAACACTAGCACTCACTAGGCATGCGAACCTCAAAGACAAAGCAGGCCACTCTCATGTACTGACAAGAAAGAGCTAAGGCAAACATTTAGGAACCAGGCCATCATACCATATGGGACTCCTACACAAAACAGTGTTAGGTATAGCTAGGACTTCATACCGGGGATATCCACTGAATGTTTGTGGGTCCAACACCATCAACATTTTGGTGCTAGAAGGAGGGCTAGGTGACAAAATGAGTCTGCTATATGTGGGTTGAATCTCTTACCCAATTAATCATACACACTTCATGCTCCCAAGGTGTTTCTCTCATTTGTCCCTTAATCAACTATCAATCCTTGATGAGCTTCCTGATCACTTGTCCTTGTTAAAGCTTGATGGTGAGGACAAAACATCTGTAACTGGGCACATTTCTAATTTTCTTCATTTCTGTGAATCTCATGAAATTTATAGTGATGAGCTTGTTTGTGTACCTTTTCTTCCTCACCCTTGAAGGTCATGCTAATCGGTGTTGTCATACCCTACCACCTATTTCTATCCATTCCCTTCTCACTTTCCTCAAGGAGCTCCATCAAGCCTTTGATAAGTGTGACCACCAAGATGTCTATGAAAGAATCTCTCATTAAGAATGAATCCTAGTGAATTAGTTGAGGAATTTGCTACCCACTTCCTTCACCTCTGTCACAAAATTTCTGAGTGGTTTGTAGACCTTGACTTCATGAGCCAAAAGCTAAAATGCTTGGTTCATTCTCCTGAAATGGTGAACCTCTTGATTTCCCTTCTTCCTTGACTCTTGTGGATCATGAGACCCCTCATGTCTCGAAGAGGGTGCCCCTCACAGTGACTGCAAAGCTAAGAAATTTGCACATTAGGTACCCCCTTGCAGTAGTTGCAAAGTTGAGAAATTTGCGCAGCATGCTCCCAACCCTTTTTCTCAGTCGTCTCCCGCTCGAACGAAGGAAATTCCAGAATGGCTCAGAAAGCCTATGGCGAAAAATCATTCCTCCATTCCACTAGAGGACATCACCATTCGAAACCCAAGTCTCGATTCTAATATCCATCTCCTCCATCCTCCATCATTTACAAGCCATGACTCCTTGTACCATGAATCGCTTGAACCATCTGATTCACAAGCTAGCTGCCCGCACCCTCTTCATTCTCAAGTTGATGGCTTAAATTGTGGTCACGTGCAAGGTAGTCTCATTATACATATGGAGGAGCAGGAAGGTGAAGAAACAATCAATTCATCTTCTATGTTTCAAAATGGTTCACATCAAAACATTGAGCTTCCATTCTTGATTGATTCTCAATCTGTGAATCTTGGTGAAACATCATGCACAATTAATTCTTTCGATATACCCCATGTCTTAGGTTGTCATCACTCCAATGCTTCTGTATGTTGTGATGAACACCCAAGCATATCATGTGATCTGTTGTCATCTCATGTAAAATCTAACTCAGATCTGGAATGCGCACCGGTCAAAGAAGACATCCATATCGAAACTTCCTTTGCACCTCACTTGTTATGCTCTTGACTTGCGAGAAGATTCCAAAATATCAAATATGTGAAGAAATACAACCCAGAACACAAAAAAAAATGAGAAAAACAACAAGTATTTTTATTATTCAGAGATGAAAGCAATATTCACTTGCCTCTTCAAGGGGGCAACCTCCAGCAGACCAGAGCTTGATTACAAAATAAGACATGACATTCCTCAATGGGGAGTCTCTATCCATTATATAGGATTCATACATACAATACCGTGTGTTAGTAACATGGTTCTCTCAATATCATCTATCTAATACCATGGCCCATTTGCAATTACTTGTGGTCCCTTTCTTAAATGTGGGTCAACCACTTACAATTATTGATACGAGATTTATTAACTCTTTAACTAACTATAACTATGATTCAACCTTATTACATACATAAAGGGGTTAGGGTTGGACCCTAACATGCCCTTCCCCATAAAAAGTAGCCTTATCCTCAAGGCTGAAACTGCTGAAGAATAGTGGTTGGTTCCCAGGTTGCATCTTCTGGAGTGGTGTCTTTCCACTTGATGAGGACATCCTTCATCATGCGACCACGCAAATGTCGTTCTTGTGTATCGAGGAATTGTTCAGGTTGGAGCCAGAGTGAACCTTCTTCATCCAATTCAGGCAGACTAGTTTGAATTCTACAATTGTTCCCCACCACTTTCTTGAGGCATGATACATGGAAGACTGGATGGATTTTTGAAGTTGGTGACAAGGCTAGCTTGTAGGCTACTACTCTAATGCGCTGAAGTATTGATAAGGTCTGTAGAATTTTGGAGCTAATTTTCTACAACCCTTTTCTTTGAGTGATGTTCTCTTATATGGCTATAGCCTCAGGAATACCTGATCCCCTTCTTGAAATGTGCGCTCTGAACAATGTTGGTCTTCCTGTTGCTTCATGCGATTCTGGGCTTGATGGAGATTATCTTTGAGACGGGCTAGCATGGTTGCATGTTTCTATAGGATTTGATCCACTGCTTACACCTTAGAGCAGCCAGGGATATAAGAAGTAGGTGAAGGTGGGAGTTGACCATACACTGCTTATGGAGTCATCTTGGTGGTTACATAATAGTTAGTATGATACCACCATTGAGCTAGAAGTAGCGGCTGTACCCATTGATGTTTCTTTTCCGTAGTGAAACACCTTAGGTATGTCTTCGAACATTTGTTGACTGCTTCAGTTTGACCATCAGTTTGGGGATGATAGGAAGTACTTAGTTGGAGTGGGGTGCCTTGTAGCTTGAACAATTCTTGCCAAAAGCTATTGGTGAAAGTTGGGTCACGATCAGATCTAGTGGTTTAAAGACGCCGAAACATGTTTCTAGCCTAAAAAAAAAATCTGCCAAAAATGGGGATACCACCAGCCCTAGAAAGTGCTCTGATACCACTTGTTACGCTCTTGACCTGTGAGAAGACTCCAGAATACCAAATATGTGAAGAAATACAACCCAGAACACAGAACAAAATGAGAAAAACAACAAGTATTTTTTTTTATTCAGAGATGAAAGTAATGTTCACTTGCCTCTTCGAGGGGGAAACCTCTAGTAGAGCAGAGCTCAATTACAAAATAAAACACAAAATTCCTCAATGGGGAGTCTCTATCCTTTATATAGGATTCATACATACAATACCATGGGTCAGTACCATGGTTCTCTTAATACAATCCATCTAAGACTATGGCCTGTTTGCAATTAATTGTGGTCCCTTACTTAAATGCGGGTCAACCACTTAAAATTATTAACACAGGCTTTATTGACTCTTTCACTAACTATAACTATGAATCAACCATATTACATAAATAAAGGGGTTAGGGTTGGACCCTAACATCACTTGCCTATGTGTCCTATCATTCACATCGCATCGACATGCGTTAGAGACACTCCACATTCTCTGGTTTCTTCATCTGATGATTTATCTCCTCAATCGACACAAGGCAGTGAGGTTGTCCATGATGAAAAAATCTCAATGCACAAGACTCTTTGTCATCATCTTGTGTGTTGCATGAAGACAGCTCATCAAGTCAGCTTGCTGAAGCTGAAAAATGTGGGTCAACCACTTAAAATTATTAATACAAGCTTTATTGACTCTTTAACTAACTATAACTGACTTGACCCTATTACATAAATAAAGGGGTTAGGGTTGGACCCTAACATCACTTGCCTATGTGTCCTATCATTCACATCGCATCGACATACGTTAGAGACAATCCATGTTCTCTGGTTTCTTCATCCGATGATTTATCTCCTTGATTGACACAAGGCAATGAGGTTGTCCATGATGAAAAAAATATCAATGCATAAGACTCTTTGTCATCATCTTGTGTGTTCATGAAGATAGCTCATCAAGTCAGCTTGCTGAAGCTGAAAATTTTGATTAAGCCTGTGAGAGAGATGGTTGTTATCCTAAGAGCAGTTTTGAAATTAGCAACAACATGCATCCTCAAGCCATGAATGATATGGTTCATATCTCAAAATGAAAATTTTCAATTCTGGAAAGTTTCGAGACATGCCAGGGAGTCGAGGCACTTCAACGTCCATTGATGGTTATGTCAGGACCTCGCAACTCTGGTAAGTAACTCAAACCAAATCAGATCTCGTTTCCAACTCACAATCCATATATCTGCATGGTTACACTTGACGTGGATGCCCGTGTCAAAAATATTTACTATTCCGATTGTTATATTTCAAATTTTCACTAATAACCAAATCCATGAGTCTATTACAACTTGTCCATATTCATGCACCTCTCTTACATCCAATTCAAGTTGGGAGCGTTCGTCCCTCATGAAATCATGGAACAACGGAGTTGATCATCTTAAAGACTATCTTTGTCCGAAATCATACTTATTGAGTCTTATATATCGTAATCAGCTCCTCGGTCTTCTTGCGAATTTTTCACATCAAATCTTCCTGCTCATCACACTAGAAATCTCCTTGTGTGATGACAAGCACACAATCTATCACATGAATCAAGTTACTCTCATTTCACCACACCCCAACTGGTTTCACACATTCATAATGCTGGCATCCTTTCTACATTTTTGTGATGACCATGATGCCTGCGCAATTTTTCACCAGTTGCAGGTGGATGTTCTGTCATATCTAGCACACAACGAACTTGGTTCCCTCATTCAAAGCATTCGCAAGATTGTTCAATTTTTTTCTTTATTCATGTCAAACTGGGAATCTAGCATCTCAACCAATTAGTCTGATTTTTCTTCTATCTTGGGTTGTTGTCATGTAGTGTATCATTTTTACAATAGTACATCCAATGATAGTCGCTTCGCGCATTATGATCTTCAACGTGTAACATCTTTCTCCTCAGACTTTTGTCAAGAAAATGAGGCACTTCAGCCTACATTGATGGCTATGGCAGGCCCTCACTATCTTGAAATGACCGATGAGAATGACCAGATCTATCTATATGTACCATATTCCCATTGTGATCCCCTCTCTCAAATTAGGAATCCATCTTCTCAAATATCACGAGTCTTTCAAAACGGACATCACAAATTTTATGATCCAATTGCTGAATGGTTGGAACAGTCTTAAATGGCAAGTCGTGTTGCAGGTAACAAGCTTTAGTCCTTCCTCACACTCACTAAGAAACTTGGTGTAGAAGAACACACACTCACAAGAGGCCTTCAAGGTTTGATGAAAAATGGTAGTCACCGAAGAGGTAAGCATGTGTGTCGGGTGGTTGTGGCACATCTTTCCACCCAGAGGCAAGACCTTCTCTCTCGTGTGCAATTTTGTCAAGTTTTTGTATTTTCTGTTGCACATTGTTTTTTGTATTTTTTTAATCACTTGTATCTTTGTGGTTGCACGTCGAGTATGCCTACAGTTTCTTTACTGAAAATTTAATTCCAGATAACTCCAAATGTTTAGCATAGGAGTAGGAGTAGTGTTTGATTTCTCGCTTGTCTTTACTTTTTGGTTTGCTTGTTTGTTTGCTTGCTGACTTGGTTTGGTTTGTTTGTTTGCTTGCTTTGCTTGTTTGTTGTCTTTTAACTTTTCTTTGCTATTTTTTGTTCAATTTTTGATACAAACTTAAAAAGGAATGCAACAACTTACAGATATACTCATAAACACAAAGATGCAGCAGAAAAACACTTCATTTCATTAATAGAAAAATATTGAAATATGCTTACAAACAGAATGTAAATAAGATAGGGGCGATGGTAGCTTGTCTCTGAGAAGATATGTGGCAACTACATGCCTATGAACTGAGTTACAATGAGGATCAAGGGTATTTTTATTATTGAACAATAAGAGAAAACCTTAAACAACCAAAACCCTAACCCTAGGAGATGTAACACCAAGAGTTTATGGGCCTCGTTGGGATTAGTTGGACAGCCAACTTCCTAGGGTCATAACTTGGTCATATTATCTTTGTTTGAAATGTATGATAACTCATTGGAAATATCTCTCCAAGGACTACAATGACCAATGAAATTACCTATGTAATTGCCTCAAAATGGCTCGGGAAGTTTAGGACCCTAAAAACTGCCAAAAATAGTAAACTGTGCTACAATTAAGGAAACTGAAAAACTTAAAGAAAAAATGGTGAGGTTCCAAGTGGAATAGGTGGGTGGCCACCAATATCCACCTAGATCAGTCCTCACCCCTTAGGAAGCAATGGTACCCATTGTGTTGAGTTCCTCCATGAGATGAGGAAACTTTTGCTAAACTTGGTCCCTAGTGAGCCATTTTCCTTGGTGAAGGAGTTAGCCGACTTTGACAGCTCGATATAGTTGTATCCTCTATTTTCAAGTTTTATTGATCTATGTGTCCATGAACTAATCAATTGTGGTATATTCCATGCATTCTGGGCTGAGCTATGTTGGTGTGATTTGTTTTGCAATGTCATATGTGTCCAACAATGGTGGAAAGTATGGCTAAAGGTGATCTACATTGAACATTGGGTGCAAACCAAGGAACGATGGGATGATGAGCTCAAAGAATTGTCCCCAATGGCCTTACTAATGATGTATGGCACATATCAGAGTGGGTGGAGCTTGTGGTGGGGTCCAACAAGGCACTACTTCTACAAATGTAGCCAAGCTTTGTCGCCCACCTGGAATTTGTGCAGCAATCGATGTTGATCATGGCGTTGCTTGTACTTAGCCTTGGATCTATCCAATATATCATGGACATGTTGGAAGATGTGGTGAATGTGCTCAATGAAGCTGTTAGCCCTTTCATCTTCGAACTGCACATTAGCCGAATCTACCTGAGTGGCTGCAAATGGTATGGCCACATCAATGGGGCATAATTGTTGAAATCCCAACCCTACCTGAAAGGGGTTGTGGCCTGTTGAGCTGTGGAGAGATTTTTTGTACCTGTGTTGGACATAGGGGATAATTTCATCCTATGTGAGTGGGTGCTTTGATTTGTACATGTGTAGAATGTGTACGATCATCTTGTTGACAACCTTTGTTTGGCCATCAGTTTGGGGATGGAAAGTAGTGGACTTAGTGAGATTTGTATCCAGCATCGACCAAAGACTTGACCAAAATGTACTCAGGAATCTATTGTCCCGATCTGAGATAATGGACTATTGGATCCCAAAGTGTACCCACACTCACTCAAAAAAGAGCTTATCATTGGCTTCTATTTTGATACTCTTCTTGCAGGTCACCATGATGGTCATCTTTGAGAATATATCAACAACCACAAAAGCACATTCATTGTCATGCTTATCAGAAGGAAGGCTCGACATATATTCCATGGAGAAAGATTCCCAAGGATGACTAGGTGTAGGTAGAGGAGTATACATGCCTTGTTTCTTGATGGTTGGTTTGGCAATGGCACAGGCGATGTAGGATCTAATGTACTTCCCAGCATCTTGATGAATTTTCAGCCAATAAAAATACTTCTGAAATACTGCCAATGTTTTCTCTACTCTAAACTACCCAACAACCTGAATATAGTGCACCTCCAAAATCATCTTGGCACACTCACTTGAAGGAACACATATGTGTCCCATGTGGCACTGAATTCTAGTATATGCTACCAAAATCTAGATCACTCTTGTAAAGATGCAGTCACCCCAATGTCTCGTGCCCGTAGGAGTCGAGCACAGTGATTAGTGCCATGACCTTTGGTCGGTTGAGGCAATCAATGATATTATTGGTGTTGCCATTCTTATACTTAATGTTCAAATGGCACTGTTGCAGACAGGTGGGCCATTTCTGATGATGATCGTTATGAAAATTCCCTTGTGTCTGTATGAACTGTAGAGGCCGGTGGTCTGTGTGGATGACCATTTCCTTCCCCAGAATGTAATGCTTCCATTGACGGTAGGCCTTCATAATGGAATACATTTCTTTGTCGTAAGTGGGGTAGTTTCAGACTGTGTCTGAAAGTGTCTCACTGTGGTAAGCCATTGGATGCCCATGTTGAGTAAGAACTGCACCAATAGCATAGTCAGAGGCATCTGTCTCAGTCTCAAATGGTTGTTGCATGTCTAGTAATGTGAGCACTGGTGTAGAATAGAGGTGATTCTTCAACTCAGAGAATGTCCATTGTTGGGTTTTTGACCAAAAGAACTTGGATTTTGCTCCACCCTTGGCGACTTGACTTAAAGGCCAAGTGATATGAGAGAACCCAAACACAAAGCTACAGTAGAAATCGGCAAGACCCAAAAAGTTGTGGAGGTTTGTTAGAGTGGTTGGGGTTAGCTAATCCCAAATGACTTGTATCTTGGATGGGTCCACATGTACACCCTGATCATCAATGATGTACCACAGATATTGACCCTGGGTTGGGCCAAAGGTATATTTCTCCAAGTTAGCACACAACTTGTGTTGTTGAAGGGTTTGAAGGACCTATTGAATATGGTGGAAGTGCTCTTCCCAATTCTCGCTAAAGATCAAGATGTCATCTAAATACACCACCACAAATGCATTGGTGAAGGGCCGCAAGATGTTGTCCATCAGTCTCATGAAGGTTCCAGGGGCGTTCGTCAATCCAAATGGCATGACCAACCATTCAAAAAGGCCCTCCTTGGATTTGAATGCAGTTTTCCACACATTGGAGGGTTCGATAGGCACCTGGTGATAACCTGATTTCAAGTCAATATTGTTGAAATATTTGGCCCCCTTGAGCTGGTCCAGAAGGTCATCAATCCATGGGATTGGGTACCTATTCCAAACAGTGATCTTGTTCAATGCCCAATAGTCAATACAGAGCCTCTAGTTCCCATCCTTTTTCTATACCAATACAATCAGGCTCCCACACGGTGATGAGCTTGGCTTGATGTGGCCTTTCTGTAGTGGTTCCTAAATCTGCCTCTTCATTTCATCATTTTTCAAAATAGAACGTCGATAAATCAGTCCACTGGGTAGTGGCACACCCGGGGTCAGATTGATGGAGTGCTTGACTTGATAGTGCAGAGGTACCCCTGTTGGTGAGGCGAAAATGTCCTTGTACTCCTCCACAACCTTGTCCATCTATTATTGTTGTGTAGAGGAGGCCTGCCTGGAATCTGTGGCCACAACATTCTTCTTGCCTTGGGGGTGAATCATAAGGAAAACAAATTTCCTCGTCTGGGAAATGATCTTACTACATTTCTTTGCAGTGATCAAAGAGATGGCGGTAGGCGGGGCTACCTCCGGTATCCTGTAAAACTTATTAGCCAAATTAATAATCACAAAGCGAGGTATAAACTCATATACAACATGTCAATTCCATAAGTATGGTTGTCCTAATGATACATCAGAAACTTTAAGAGGAGCAACATCACACATACCTCATTAGTGAAGGGCTTGATGCTGTAGGGAAGGTGACACTGCTAGCTGACGTGAAGATCTCGTCCTTGGTGAATCTACCTGATGGTGTATGGCTTTGGATGTGTTGTAGTCTTTAGGACTAGCCACTTCACAACTTCTACTGAGATGAGGTTCTTTTGGCTCTCGCTATCGACAATGAACTACAACGGAGAACCCTTCACCCACATGTGTGAGTGGAAGAGGCATTCCCCCTCCTTTGGATCTTCAAGCTCAATTTTTTGGATCTTTGTGGTGGCCATGTTGGCACTGGGATCCACATCAATGTTCTTCTTCCCTTTGTCAATCCCCTTATTGGGTTTTGATTCAAAGTCAGAATCTGTGTTTCATTTGGAAGCCTTCAACTCGGCCACTAGTGACTGTTTGGCTTGACACTCACTTATATTGTGAGTGGAGGTCTTATGGAACTTATACCATTTGCATGTATCCTTCTTCGTCTTCGTGGAGTTTTTCTTTACTTGCAGCTTCATCGGGTTGTCTTGGGTAGCACCGCCTTGGCTTGGTACCTTGTTTTGTGGTTTGGGGGAACCTTTCCCTTGATTTGGATTCACAAATCCGAAGTCCCACATCTTCTATTTAAACTTCTGCTCAATCTTTACAGCATACCGATACACTATGCCGAGTGAGGAAATGTTTAGGAATTCCATCTCGTCCTAGATGTAATTGTGTAGACAGTAGTGGTAGTTGAGCACCAAATGTCGCTCAATATCCTTGATACCTAGCTTTGTGCGAACGGTATGGAAAGTATTTGTGAACTCTGACAGATCTTGGTCCCTTCCTTGTCATAACATGGTCCACTTAATGTATTTATCTTCTAGCTCCCGACAGGGTAATATTATTCCTTGACACAATCTTGGAAAGAATTCCAAGTGGGTACAATTGAAAACAATGAGGGTTCAATCTCGTCCTTCTTTTTACAGTAGGTTTCCCATCAGTCCTTGACGTGTGGGGCGACCTTTGAAAAGTGCAAACATAAGCTTTTCCCCATTGGAAAAGTCATGAACTGAAAAAAAATAAAAAA